>BDUI01000531.1:151958-177104 GCA_002335545.1 Apodemus speciosus | reverse complement strand
TAAGGCCTTGGCATTTGCAAACTTTATAATTATTATTATTTTTGTCCTTTGTCCCATGCAGCAGCCACTCTTGCAAATCAACCTTGGGCAGTTAGCATTATCTTCATGAAGATCTATAGGAGACTTTCTCTCCAGACAGTAAATCAGCTCTCCAGGAGCCATTCATCTCCTCCTTCAGTAGGGGCCGGTGTATGGCACCAAAGCTCATCTATCTTCTGTGGGCCCATGGTTATTCGCTCTGCCCACGTCTCCTAGATCATCAAGTGAGCAGGCGGGGATGCAGCGGAGAATGGCCTTTTGCTTTGAAAGTTACCAAGGTCAGCTGAGATGCTGAGTGCTGCCCATTGCTTGGGAGGCAGTGCTCCACAGCGGGACAGAGGGAATGCATAGGAGCATTTGAAGTAGGCCTGGTTACTCGAAGGTTGGCAGAGAGAGAATCATGAACAACGAAATAAAAATGTTGAGAATTTTGAGGTCTTAGAAATACCTTCCTCAGTATCTGTGGAAATCATGCCGACTTTCTTTCAGCTTCACAGTTGATTCTATATGTTGTATTATATGCTAGTGGCTTTTTACAAATGGCATGTCATTTCCCATGGTCCTATCATGGTATAGGTGCTGCCATTCCCTATGCTCGTAGGAGGGGCTGACAATGATTAAGGTTTAAATAACCTCCTAAGGATAAATGCTGCAGGCTGGGCTCAAGATTCAGGTGTCTCCAGCAATTCGCTTGGGAGCATGGGAGTGCTTCAACTTTCTTGGAATCGTTCACTTGTTTGGAAGGCCAATACGARCYACGTATGTTGAACACTRCAGAGAAGTTACACTTGGCAACACCAGGTCTTCGTTGCATATCAAAATGGTCCTTGTTCATACAATTCATATTCCTTCCCTGGTAGACTCCATGASAAAGGTTTGRGTCTACATAGTTTATCTGGGAARTGACCCCAGGAAGGATAGCATCAGGGGGCAGGACAGGAAGCCTTTATAAGCAAATAAARCTGGTAACAGCTGTGTTCAATCCCTTTCAATCCTGATGGATCCTAAACATACCTGTGATTGTTGGACTGAGAAGCAGAGCTTCACTCCTGAGCATGCCACCTCTCTGCTCCCCTAGATTCCCCACACATGGAAGGCCTAAGGAGAGCCAATTGGCTATTTATGCCTGAGGTAGGAACACAAGGACAGTCCAGCTTCAGTGACCTCCAGAGTGCCAAGAGCAGAGCCCGTGGGAAGAGCACCAGCACTTGCTACCTCGTTTGTTTTGAAGCCAGTACCCATTCTGGCTGGGATGTGTCTAGGCTGGTGCCCAGACTGGGGAAGTGACAGCTTTATTAAGAGAGCAAGGCCCAATGGAYACATGGAAGTTGGAGTTAGTTAGGGTGGAAAGATAGGGTTTCCAAACCACAAAATGGGCTTCCTTCCCAGTTCTTCACACACAGCTRATGGGTGAACCCCTAAACTTCYAGAAGTCTCAGTTTTCTTATCTGCAGAGCGAGTGAAGCAGCCCCACAAGAGTGACGTGCTTCATCCTTCAGAATGCTGTAGCACAGYAGARCCATTGGCAGCCRGCRAGTCGTTCAGGTGGGAGGTCAGGAACTAWCGGGTTATGGTGGAGCAGGTCTTTGCTTTACGAGACGAGTCAGAAGAGTATTGTCTTGATAGCTGAGGACTCTTGTGTTCTTTGAGGGTCAAGGGCAAAAGGGGTGACATTTAGTCAAGGCTCCTTTTTCACTTGTTTTGTTTTTTTGTTTGGTTTTGGTTTTGGCCTGTAGGAGTTGGTKGCCCTGTGAAGCACCAGGAGAGGAATGTTTTTCTAGCAATTCCCTAAAAGTACGAAGACATTTTTTTCTCCTGTTGAATATTGGTTTGGATTAACAACCCGCAGAGCAACCATTGCTCCCATCTCTGTCACTTTCTGTYAATTTTCTATGTAAAGACCAAATCTGCCATTGGCTGCTGACACCAAGTGCATCTCCATTCTACGCGAGCAGCTCACTTGGTCCTCTCCAAGCAGGATGAGGCCTGTTGCTGTCATACCTTTCTGATTGCTTGTTCCAGGAGTCATACAGCTGTTGGCAGGCCTTACCTTCTAGTCTCTTCAGCCCCCTGGCCAGGATTACTGTCCCTTTACCCCACACAGTTAGCCTCTGACTTGAACTCTGTCACTCAAGAGGGAACATTAGAAAACCCACACTTCTGAGTCATGCTCTTTATTTTGTGGCCTAAGGAGGTAAAGACGCCGTGAGGAGCTTTTAGGGACCATCATGCCGGAGCCTCTTTATTGCCTAGCAAAAGCCTTAAATGATAATGTGAAACCTCGGTATTGATTGGCTGATTCTTGATTCTTCCTCTTTGGGTTTTGAAGTAGAAGTGATGGTTCAGAGTATTTATATTACTCATTGGCTATATTAAATTAAACATAGGAAGGTCCATTTAAGATGAGTTCRCRGCATGGGCAATGGGACTTTGTCACAAAAAGACCGAAGAGAGCAGTAGCTTTTAGTTGTGACTTAGTTAGAGAAAGCAATTGATGAGCAGAATGGCTCAGCAGAAGTCCAGGCATTCTCAGAAGGAAGCAGAAAGAAGCAAAGAAAGTCCTTATCTACCTCCTCTGAGTATACTGGTGCATGGTGCGTTAGAGCCTGGCAACAAGAGCAATAACTTCTATGGTGGCTGACTCTAAGCATAGTAGTTGTCTCATAGGAGCAACTGTGAGGTGGTCAGGACCAGGGCTGGAGTTCTGGGATTATTAATCACACTCAGTTGTGTAAGTGATATCTGGTCATGTAAGATACAGAATCAACAACAGAAAGCCTCACTGTAGTAGTACAGTATTTAGAATCATGATTAATTTTGCTCATCTTAAATCCAGCAGAAGTTAATCTAGATGAGAGGKTTAGCTAGGGTGCCATAAAGTTTTTATTGAGTCACTGCTCAAAGTTTAGAAAGATGTTGAAGCCGGTTATGATGGTATATACCTTCAGAGGTGGACACAGGATGGTTGTGTGTTCAAGGCCAACTTGAGCTGCATACCAAAATATTGTCTCGAAAATTCCAAAGCTGGGCATGTAGATATGGTAAAGTACTTACAAAGACATGGGGGGGGGGGCACCAACAACAATTAAAAGATTTGACCCCTGGTTAAAATGGGGCTGGCAGAGGCAGTGAAATAGTTAATGTGCCCGCCTCCCTTACAGGTTTCCCCAGATATGCTTACTGGCTGTACAATGGATAATTGTCAGCTCTTGTTGTGCAGATGCTGTTGCAGATGGAGTCCTGTACCTGCATGCATAGCAAATGAATTCGACTGGCAATCCCCTTTATAAAGCATAAATATGTAATTTGTTCAGCTGTTGTAATTAAATATGTATGTGTGAAACAGCCACCATTCAGGTCATTAATGATGCGCCATGCCAAATTAGAGCTTACAGACAGTAATGTACATTGTGGTACAATGAGGGAATTGCAAATAACATAGCTAAGCCTCTGCTGGTAAAGGATGCATTCAGAGGGTTTCAAAGGAATATTTACATCTGTAACATAATTTTTATTTAGAAGATACATTTTATTCAGTGTAAGTCTCTTAAGAGAGTATTGCTTTCTTCACCGGTTTAGTTTTCTTGTTTTAGCGTTTTAACATACAAATGTCATACACTTTATTATCCACGCTGCTTGTGATGAGTCTTAAGTATCTATTTACATCTAAGGCAGCAGCTACCCCTGAGTCGTCTCTTTACCATTGTGGTTGAATGGATCTTATCATAGCACCTTGGAACATCCTGGTTATTTCACTAAATTAAAGAGAACCACATAATATTTCAACCATAATCCCCACTGACAGCTAAACAAACTCCCCTGGTAGTAAACAGCATTTTTATTTCCATAGAAATAGGGCTGGGAAAAATGCAGTTATCAAAATATAAACAAATAAGAGTGGCAAATTTGCCTCTAGTGTTTTAATTCCCAGTGAATTACTCTCAAATCCAAGGAATTTCCTAAGAAAAGTGTCAGCCATGGGTCAAAATGATTGTTTTTCAAATTTTAAATCCCAAGAGTTTATAAAATAAGAAAATTATTTATTACTCTATCCCTTCACTCTTTGGTTTTAGGTTACATTCTTTGAAAGTGTTTGATCTGCCATTTAAATACATTAAAACTATTTTTACTTTCAATTCTTTCTGCATTTGTATTTTGGTTGCTACAGACAATCTATTTTTATCACGCATGTTGTTTTGACGGTTCATGCTGAGACTACAAGAGCTGACCATCTCGACCTTTCCGTCCAGTAGGGCAGTGGGAGGAAACATCTCAGAGCTAATTCTGTCTTGTTCACAGCTGGGAACAGAACATTCCTCTGTGATCCCCTTGCACATGATTCTCAGGGATCACTTGAAAGCTGGACTCAATACTAAGTCCTGGGCTACTATGGTTCAATACAGACAAATTTAAGTGGACCATTTGGTTAAGAATCAAGGGAGGGCAATGTAGATGTTGAAATTTTCATAAACATTTGAAAATGGAATTGCTCAACAAATTAGTTTTGTAATGAAATCAAATTTAGAAGTTTCCTTAAGGCTTCATGATGGTTAATCATGATTTGAGATCTTGAGGAATTTTCAAAACTAAAGCTTTATATTGTATAGCATATAAACCCATTATTTTCAACAAATAGCAAATGCACATTTTATTTTAAAAGATGAAAACCTAACAGCAGAGCTAGGTATGGTAGCACATGCCTTTAGTCCCAAGACTTGGGAGGCAGAGGCAGTGGGATCTCTGTGAGTTCAAGGCTAGCCTGGTCTACAGAGTGAATTCTAGGACAGCCCTGGGCATCACATAAAGAAACCCTGTCTCAAAAAACAACAATAACAAAACAACAACATCCCTAACAGCATAGTTTGTTTTACCTAAATTTTTGTGACATAAAATCAAAATACTTTAAAACCTTTCATATCTTTATATTTCTAAATTTTTCTGTACTTTTTAAAAAATAACTTTTCCATTCAGCTAAATATATTTCCTTTGCAGTGGTAAGGAAAGTGTGATTCACGTCACTGTTTAGACAGAAATATAAAGATGACAATGATCAAAAGTTCATAATGTATTTCAATTGTATTAAGAACCCCCTCCCCCATATGGAAACTCATGGAAAACAGCCTTGTCAGCTACCATACTTCATGTGACCCATGAGTTCATTACTTTTCTGAAGATTTTCTTGATGATCCTTTTTCATTTAGTTTCTTTATCCCTGTTAGAGATCTTAATCTTTGGATGACCAGTTTTATTATTTCTACATAGTTTAGAACTATTCTGGTTTGGAGTGAGGCATTTTGAAGGGTGCATAACTTTGCAACGTATTAGACAGTTGTAGAAACATAAACATAGACCTGGGAAACTGAGGCAAGAGAATCCTAAGTTTGAAACTTGTCTTGGCTCCAGAGTGAATTCAAGGCCAGAGTGAGCAGTCTACCTTTTTATATACCTAATCTTAAAAACAAACAAATACCAGCCTGGATGTAGTTCAGTGGTAGCCCAGTTGATTAATGTGTGCAAGGCCCTGGGTTCAAGCTCTTATCTTTCAAAATAAATAAATTGGCCTAAGATACCTTTCAAAGGTTTCTTTTTTCTTGAGTGTTTAAAAAAAAAAAAAGCTTAAAATTCACCAAATGATGATCGAAGACCTCTATTATAGAACACTTAGTAATGGGAATTGGGAGACATACAAATAGCTTTACCCTGAACCTGAAAAGGTAGAAACACAAAAAGGTTACAGATCCTACTTGGGTAACTTGAAGGAGCATCCACTCGTTTTGCTGGAGTGGTAGGAGTTAAGAGCATGGTTTAGGATTATTTGGGCTGCTTGCTCTGGAGGAACACATGGGAAACCACCAGTAAGTCTTCTGGTCTTGTGTTAAAGAACGTAGCCATTACTGAAAGGGTAGGAACACCCCAGTGGTCAGTGGCTAGTGGCCTGGTGCTTTCTGATATTGCCATAGGCAGGCCTGGCCAATCAGATGTGATCATTTGTTGGCTGTTGTTCCTTTGGCCATCACCGCAGTAAACACTTTCCCTTCAATGTTGGTTTTCTGTTGTGTCTGGCAGCCACATAGGGCTTGAACTTCAGCCAGAGGCAAATATTTATACACCAGAGTGTGCAGTGTTCAACTGGTCAGGCCTGAGAGGAAAAGGGCTCCTTCGTGCCTTCGGCCAAACGGGAATTATCTATTTTTCCTTCCTTCCCGCTGTGCCCTGCAGAGGTGGGACCTTACTGGAAGCCATGGGTGCAGATGCGTGTGCTGTGCGAAGGGAGGACACCCTCCTGACATTTCTGCCTGCTCCTTTAATTCTCCTTGCAAAAGTTTACAGCTAGTGTTTTCCCTGGAACGCTGTCAAGCTGGTGACAGCCCGAGTCTACGCCGAGCTGTGAAATCGAGCTGGAGAAGCAAGTTTGTGAGAAATCTGTTTTTACTCAAATCTGTGAGCTCCATTAAAAACAAAAGCAGAAAAACAAAAACAAAAACAAGGAACTCGAGGGGCCGTGGCCGTCCGGCCCCGGCGCCATTTCACGACCTGTGAGGTGACGACGCTGCCGTACATGGCGCCTTGTTTACCCGCAGCAGCCAATCAGCRCGCCGTGCCAAGCCACGTGACGTGCCACGAGGGCAGCGCAGCCATTTCCTTGTTCCAAAAAAGCTTGCTTCCTCCGCAGAGTCCTTTGCCTCGCGTTGCATGCCAAATGTGCCTGCCGAATGTGTCTAGTGGACTGGCATTTGTCCACAAAGTTATTTCAGCAGGTAAAAAGTCTCCGTGCACTTGAGCTCGGCGCATTCTTTATGTAAAATGGATTTCCCTTCTTGGCCAGAGGCCAAGGGCACAGCGCACTGGCTGGGTGAGAAGAGCGCTTCTCTGCTGAGAAACTGGTGGACCGACACACTCTTAATTTTTTGGCTTCTGACCAAACAAGCTAGATGAATGCCAAAATTCAACAAAATAACTCATTATTGTGTGATAGGAGCCGTGCTCCAAGAGAGCAGGAACTCAGAGGACCTTCACATTGGCTCTCCACCCCTCCCCCCTTTGTTTTTTGGCTTTTTTTTTTTTTTTTGAAGCTTTATCACTTGGAGGGGGGGGCTTTTGTAGGAAAATGGCTAAATGGAACCTAGAGAGTCGGGTTTTTAGCAATAAACCTGAAGGGAAGTAACTGGAAGAAAACAAGAGCTTAAAATTACGTTCATGAACTTTTCCCAGACAGAACACACAGTTCTCTGACTTCGCGGAGCTGCATTTAACCCTACAGACTCCGTAGATATGACTGAGTTGAAAGCTGAAGGACYTGGCATTAAAGTGAGAATTCCGTGAGATTTAGCTACATTGTAAAGATTTCAAAATAGAAAGAGAACTACAAATGCCAAATGCGGAGTTTTAGCATTCCCAAACCAAAAACTGGTATAAATCTCATGCTTTGTTATGTTTTTGTACCCTGCCCCCTCCATCTGACTTTTTAAGCGAATGAAGTCTGTTTTTCCTTGCTTGATGTACCATTAGCATGTCTCCAAAGCCCTGTTTCTCAGTTTCTACATATTCACCTTGAGGACATGGAAGGAGAGAATTAAGATTCTTCCAGGCTATAAAAATGTTAGAAGCTAAGATTGAAAAAAAAACATATCTCCAGTTTTTGCATAGAAATTTGTCAAAAGGAAAAGGGGCYTTCACCATTTTGCTCATTCACACAGCACCCAGACTGGCAATCTAAAGAATTACAATAGTTTCATATCATCTCTTTTCTTATAATGCCTAGTGTCTTCCAGTGCATTTAGAGTACAACTCAAACTGGTGGCCATGGCCTGCCCTACAYGATCGGGCATCTGCTCCTGCCTCTCTAGCCTTTCTTTATCTTGTTGATTCTTTCATGCTTGAGCCTTGCTGGTCTACTTTTGAGGTCTGCACTCTGCCAGTCCCTTGGCATATTTTTTTGTCTGCCTATAATGATTTCCCTCCCTTTTCTTTTGGGTGATACATTCTTGCTTTCAGCTCTTAGCTCAGATGATATCTCTATAAAGGAGAAATCTGAGGTTGGCAATCATGCTCTTCTATGGAATATTTCTTATGAAAATCCAAAATGCCCCAGTTAATTTGATTGATTACTTAACGTGTTTTTTCCTGTYACCTCTRTGTCAGTCCTATAAGGACAGAAAATCATAGATATCCTTTTCTGTACTTTTGGTATTGTATCTAATCACATAGGTAATAAAATGTTGGTCAAGTTGGAATATTCCAAAATATATCAATTTATATTCAGTTTCACTGAAGAATCCAGTAGATTACCAGCCCCAGAAGACTCTTATTATAGTATGTATACCTTGATAAGCATCTAGTTCTTCTTTGAAAGTACATGCTGATCCAGATGGGATGAAGGTTTGGGGGTCAGTCTGCTTGTATTGCAGGCAGCATTGACTGACTACGACAATCCAGTTGGTTGACTGGCTAGTATAAATTTCAGTTTTTTCATTTAAAAAGTGCAATTTAAAAATATTTCCTACATCATAGGATTGTTTCAATTACTGTCGCATTTGATTTAGATTAATTGGCCTTTTAAGAAAATATATTACTTAGAGATAGAAACAAAATACAATCAGCTAATACCTGTGTAATTCTAATGCATCAGACCCTAAAAGGTTTTGCTGCCAATGTTCTTTACATTTTCTAAGGAAAGAAACTAAGCCAAAGAAAAAAATAACTGGCGGAACATAGATTGGATACATATTAAATATCAGAGAGGATATCATGTATCCCCCCACCACCGCCTTGGAATATGTACTCTTTATGCCTGGTCACTCTGGAGTTGAGTGGAGCGGTCCATGGCTCTCATAGAAGCCCAGAAGCTGACGTAGTGGTAACATGTCGGCTGCGAAAGAGTCTACTTAATAGAAGGGTTAAATRAGACAATTTAGGTAGAATGCTTAACTTATTGCCTGACAAATGACAAACAGTTAACAAATGTGTGGGATTCCAACAACCACTACCTTTATTACTATGTCATAGTAAAGTAAGACCTGTGACCTTTATGACTAGCCTGAGTTCCTCTCCCTGTGCTCCATGTGTTAGCATCCTCACTGAGCTAGCCACCTCTAAGGGAACAGATCAATTACTTGGAAAGGCATCACTGTGGACCTGCCTCTGTAACTGACATTCTGCCTTAGTAATTTAAAAATTACCCCCCCCCCTTTGCTTTGTATTTCAACTTAGGAATTGATGTGTCTGTGAGGCAGTTTGTTTTTCCATGTGAGGAGCTGTGAACCTGGCATAGAGGGATGCTCTACTCAGAGTCAGTGTTCCACCCACTCACTACGTGATGCCAGATACAAGCCTCAGAAAGGTCTGTTTTTCCATCRAGACTGTGCCACACACCAGCCTTTCTGTCCCTGCTTACCCATAGAAGTTCTGATTGACCCCGACATGCCTCCGAGTTGCCTTCCTGTGAAGCAGGATGTTTACAAGCATCTAGTAGTGTTCTTGCCTTGAGGACTTCAGAAGCCTATAGTATCCTCATTTCCCATGGCTGTGTGCCCAGTGTCAGCGCAAGCCCACCACCGTCTCCGTAGCCTGAGTTCATGGTTGAGATCTGAGTATGGCGGACTATGCCTTTGCCTGTGCAGGGTTCGGCAGAGGCAGGGCTATGCAAGGAGTCTGAATGTCTGACTCTGCTACTCCACTTCCTAGAGGACTGGGTGCCTCGAGATGGTGGGTCTGCTTTGGCCAGTTGGTGAACTGAAGCAGTTAGCTTTCTCTGGATGCTTCCTTACGTAACGGTCTTTTCAGTTTCAGAAAAGGAAGAACACAATCCGCCAAAGCACCCAGAATTATAGCAAATGAATAGCCGGGAGGAGTTGAACAAAGTGTCTATTGTGTTGTGCTCTGCTGCAGAGCAAGATATATACAGGGAACTGAGACCAAGATACAGGCGACTTCTTTTCTCCTTTCTTTTCTATTTTCATTTGAAACAATTTTGCTTTCCTTGTAGGAGTTGTTCATTGCTCTTGGTTCTTCAAACAGAATAACGTAGTCTTCTGGCTGCATATCCTGACCCTACCATGAAAATACTGTTTGCCTCGACACAAATTATTTAACTCTGTGTAGTGGAGAGTTTAGGTGAATTTTGTAAATTAATCTTCAGTACATATGGCAGATTAAGAAGCCTGTTGTTCTGAGGTTGTGATTGGCCACTTGGTGTATCTGAACACTTCCTTCCTCATCAACCATTTTAGGCACTATTTTACTATTAACTCTTGCTATAATACCTAGTTTGCATTTTCCCACATTACATTCATTACTCAAGGCCATACTTAGAGGAACCTGAGTTCAAAGTCCTGTATGCGCAATTCCGTCTTGGGTAAATTAGGTGACAGTATTTTAAACCTGTAAAACAGATAACAATGCCTATTTCATAGACATAGCAATGTTTATTTCATAGGCTCATTGTACTGTAAAGAAAAATGCCCATCTTGGTGCTTCTTAGAAATCTAGGGCACCATGGCTGATCAGAATACCAGGCTAATAAGGAATCAAACAGGTATTGTGATCAAATCAAAGTGCTGGAGTTAAAAAGTATGTAACAAGGTGAAGGGTTAAGGAGGAGAGTGGCCAGATAGAGGTCAGTCCGGGGCCTTCAGGCCACAGAGGAGGCAGGAGGCAAAGCAGACAAAGCTTCCCAACCCACAAGTTAAAGCATGGGCCATGTTTGACCTTTATCCAGTATCTCCTGTCTTCTCTTTGCCCGGGTAACACAGGGACCTGGGAGGCAGGTGCAGGGTGCTGGCTTCAAGTGTGGCTCTAAGAAGAGCCACTAGTTGTTTCTGCAGTGTTCACATGAGCAGATCCTTAAGCCAGTTAGATCACCACAAAGCTTAATTCTGTACACTCCATTCGCCTGTTCAGGAAAGACATCCTGTGCTTTAACATCTATGGACAGAAGGACTAAGAGTGTTAGGGTTTCAAGTCTCAGGTATGTGCTGAACACTGGTTGATGGACGGAAGACAGCTTGGGACACATCTTGGATTCTGGACACTTCAACTCACATTCCTGTTTTAGGATAAGAGAAAAGACCACACATTGCTATTTCTGCTTACAGTGCTGTATAATTTTAATTATGGTGATATTAAATCAATCAATTTAATGAAATTAATGCTATGAACTAACTATAATAGCATTATTGAGTAGCAGACAGCAGTGCTCTAAGCCTTATAAGTTTTCAACAGTTATCTCATTTAACTGTCATGCCGTCCCTTGAGTACAGTACTGTTATTCCTCATTTTGCTGGTCAAGGGATTGGTCCCAGGCAGGTGAGCCCAGAGGTCACAGTTCCAGTGGCCACATAATGTTTACATCAAAACAAGTTCCATTTCTATGGTATTTCCAACTAACTATCTTTTAAAAGAATAAGATGTAATTTTTTATTATATATTAATATTATATATGAGTATGTGTCTGTAGGGAGACATTTGCACATGAGTTCAGATGCCCACAGAGGCCAGAGAAGTTGGATTCCTCTAGACCTGGAAATATAAATGGCTACTGATGTATGTGCCGAGAATTACATTCCAGTCCCTGGAAGAGCAATATGTTCTCTTAAAAACTGAACCATCACCCCAGCCCCTCAGCTAATGAACCCCTAACCCTAGAGCTATGGGTGCTCCCCAGATAACTATGACTGCTGCTACTGTGCCAGGTGTAACCCATGCTTGGAGACCATGTCTTCTCCCAAACAAAGCTGCTGTTAATTGGGATTTGAAGTACCTTGTCATTGCTTCCTCAGTCCTGTGCTTACAAACAAACATACACATCTCACCCCATTTTATGGATGCATTAAAAGAATGACTCGTTTTAAATGTGTAGGAGTAGGGAAGTTCTATTCTCAGGGTAGGTTGTAAACTCTAGCATTTGGACATCTCTGGATGAAACTCAAGAACTATGTGGCTACTAAAGAACTGCAAACAACATCTGGATTTTAGAGAATATGCTCTTTGGAATTAGAATATGTAATTATCAGAGCCCAGAAATATGAACTGAAGACCACAGACATCACGTATCTTTTGTTCACCTGCTATCCACAGATACCTATTTGGTCAAGGCTTGGATTGAATTCATCACTGTTTCCAGCTCTGTCTTATATGAGTTTTCCTGTGAGTACCAAACTCTTGGTAGTTTTGTGATTGAGGTTTGGTAGCTTTAATGGTCTGGTACAGTAAACAGCCAACTTTGTGCCAAAATTTTTCCGGGACCAGACATGGGTTTTGACACTATAATAAATTTAAAGGAAAGATGTTGGCAATGAAAATGAGGATTTTTAAAAAGCAAGCAAAAGAAGTCTACTTGTAAATTTCAGGCATGTTTTCTTAGTACTTCAGCCCAGTGTGACAATGCTTAGCTACATTAATCTGTTACTGGGTAACTCCAGAAAGAATGTTGGGCCCAACCATTAAGAGATTGGTGACCCCCCTCCCTTGAGCATTATTGAAATTTGACAACATTCTCAGAGTCCCCTTTTTCTTTTAAGGATCTGGCTATCAAAAATACGGGTAAGTGAAAGGAACCAGGAAAAACTAATGACCAAGCGAATAGTAGTATTTCAAGTCACAGGTTGCTATGATACAGCTTCACTGTGACCTGGATGGGTAAGTGCTCAATGGGATTTGCTTTCTGGAGACTCTGGGTGAGTCCTCCACCAATTCTGCAAGTCTCAGGCCTGGTTGCTTGGACGCCTCCTCTTCCCAGCACCACTAACTTCAGTTCTGAGAAACAGCTCCCTCCCATTACAGGCCCCAATTCAATTAGGCAGGGGTCATGCTGAAGTTTTGGGTTTCCATCAGCTTCTGGTATGCAGGCAGTGGCTGAGTTTGGAAATCTTGGTGAGGATCTTGTGATGTCAACATTTAGGCTCTTGTCACTTTGCATACTGGTGGCTCACTCTGTTAGTGTCCTTTCTTCCAAATGGGTGTAGCTGCGCTTGTGTCTTCAGTCACAGTATTGGTGACTTGTTAGGAAGCCATGTGGTTCTCCCAGATGCCAGGAAATCCCCATGGAGTTTAGTTTGCCCTGCAGGGGCCTCTTCCCTGTTTCCAAACCAAGACTTAAAACTTAAGAAAAAAATGGACCGGAGAAGCTTTAAAGGATATTAAAAATAACCCAACAAAAAACTTCCTTCTCTTTCTTTAGTCTACTAAACTCCCTAATTTTAGGCCACCATGTAAAAACGGCTTTTATTGAGTTTTGAAATATCAAAATAAGGAGGTATTTGTGAGTGTTTTTGACTGCCTTTACTGAAAACGCTGAGGTGATTTGAGACTCGTTCAAGGAGGCAGTTCTGTTAAGTCACTGTGGTAATACATTTTGTTTAGCATCCCAAAGAATCATTGGGTATCTTCTCAGGTCCTTGTCTGTCTGTGTACCTGACTTTAATCCGCTTTTCCAAATTTGAGCATTTCTAATGCTCACTCTTGAAAACTCTTCCCCACATCCTTAAAATACTCTGACATTTTCCAGATTAGCCTAGCACAGGGTTCCAAACAGACAGAAACTGCCAGAATCCCCTGATATGGGAGGGGGAATGCTGTTTATCACTGAATGTGCCTCCAAGACCTACTGATGTTGGCAGGTGGCCAATGTCTTTGGTTGGACCAATTTATGAAGTGTTTGTGTGCTTACGAAAAATTTTATCTCTGCTATTCAGGACAGTGGGGCCTAGGACGGACCTGAAAAGCATGATATGAAAAGAAGCTTCTCTATTATTTCTTTTGATCACTGAATACTACGAGGACCTTTGATGTTAATTTATGTATTTACACATTTATGTACTTTGATTTTGGTTTCCAAGTTTACCATATTGACAATCACTCAAGTAGTTAGCACTGCAGTCATTACACTCTATTCTGCCTGGTGTACCTCTCCCTCAGGCCCATTTACCTTTCCACACAAAGAAGGAATAGCTCCTGAATTAGCCACAATAGGATGGTATCTTCCAATACCTAGTTAGACCTGGAATTAGTAGCATGGTGCACAATAGGTATCTTGATGTTTCTCTTCAAACATTTTATGTGTTAGCCATAGTCAAAAGACAAAGGATCATTTGTATCTGGATGGTATGGAAACAGGACATTTTCTAAATAGGCTACAAACCTCCTAGATCCCACAAAACAGTTAACATATCTGACAGCTAACACATTTACTTTTAAATATGAATACTTTCCCTTTGAAGTTTTTTCATTGTGTTTTATGGCCTTTAGTGGAAATAGCAAAAGGTAAGAGCCCTGCCATGACAGATAGATATTCTAATGCAGTGCTCTCACCTACACCATCGTATGCCTCATTCGGGGCATTGGCTATATACATTCAAAGTGAACTTAACTTTTGACCCAATTAACTGATTGGTCTGAAAGATTTAATTAAAATGAAGGAGTGCTTTTGTAGAGAGGAACAGCATTAGTATAATGTGGTAGTGAAGATTAACAAGATTGATTTGATTTGATAATTTGATTAACAATATAATTTTGCATCTGGCAGATATCTGGGTTCAGATCCTTACTAGCTAGCTGCATGCCCTTGATCTTAAACCTTGAGTCTGATTTCCCCATTTCCTTCCTTAAAGCGCTGTAAGGACGCCTACCTCATAAAGTTGTTGTGAAGATTTTCAAATATATTGTACAGAATGCTCAGCACAACACTTGACCCACTTCAATGGTAGATAATCATGTCTATCGATATGTTCCAGAATGTCTTGTGTGTTCTCTGAAAGATACATCTCTCTGATGGCTGTCTGTTTKTTTTTTTTTCCTTCAGTGAGTAGTCAGTTTCTTTTCTAAGACACAAGTGGGACAGCCACCGAATTCTTCATGTGTTATCCACTGTTTGGAAGTCGAGTCAAGCCTGTCTTTACTGTTCAGGCCTAGTTTAGGTCATAACAACAGTTCCTCTAACTAACGAGTTGACTTTTACAGTGATATGTCAAATGCTAAAAGGTACATTTCCAGCTCCAGTAGTTCTTATATGAAGATTACTAATGTGCATCCAAGCTTAATATTTCACAAAAAGAATTCAGAAATGAGGAGAATTCAGGCCCTACCCCATTGTCCTAGAGACGAGGAGGAGGATGCATTCCTCAATAACCAGGAGGGAGACACCTGAGCCAGCGCCCTTCCAGCTATTACATGCTGGTCACTTTTTTCTTTAATTAAAAGTGCCCTGTTCCTGACCTCTCACTGGCAGGCCATTCAGAGCTCTGAATTTCTAGAGTTCTTAAAGCTATTGAACAAATGCACGGCATTAGTCTAGAACCTCCAAACTCTATAGAGTCCTGTTTGATTTCAAAGATACCTGGCCTACCAAGTCTAGCCCTAGACCCAGCCCAAACCCTCATGAGTTTGTTCTTTGTCAGATCATGGTTCTTTTTCTGTAGCTTTCTGGCAAGTCAGTGCTGACTCCACTCTGCCTCTGCCTCTTGTGTGTTTCTCTGACTTTACCCACCTCAGTTCAAATAATGATAACCAAGAATCTGTATATAAATATTTCCAATTAACTCTTCAATGTGGAAATGTGCAGAAATTCCAAATATTCATTAACAACATTGTTTTTTTCTATTATATTTCATGGAATGTTGATTTTGCTCCATTAAAATTCCTTTGTCAAAAGCATCTAATGACACACTTAACCAGTCACTCACTTTGTAGTTCCTGTCACATTAGCTAGGCAGGAAAGTGAGGCACCATACCTGAAATGTGACCCAAAGCGTGTTTCACCACACCTTTAATTTTCTTGAGTCCTTTGGATTTCAAAGGTTAATAAGGAATTTATTCCCATGAGGAATATTGTTCTGGTGACCATTTCAGTTCAGTGTACTCTGCATGTTGTTCTGTTTTTCATTTTATTCACATTGTATGCTTAAAACTTTGATATTTTTATCAAATGAATTGAATACAATTTCATTCTATTTTCATTTTATTTATATCTAAATTGTGTTTGAGAGATTTACTTTTACATAAGATACTTGAGTTGTTTTATCTGTTACATTACCAAACAGAGAAGGGTGCTTATCTATTATAAGATATCCTAACGCAATTTCATCCTTTGACATAAATAATGAAAATGTACATTTTGTTAACAGTAGACTTTTAAAACCACAAGAAATACTTCCTCTGAAGGGTACTTCTTCATAGTGTTATTGCAGACATCACAGATTTCAGGTTTTATTAGCTTAGTCGTGTTATTAGAGATAGTAGGTGTGTTTTAAAGAGTCTGGAGGTCTATTCTAAGAAATTATAGCTATAGTCTGATTTTTTAAATAGAATTGATAACTAGTACCTCAGATGTGGTATCAATACAATCTAAGAATGTTATAAAGTTCCTTATCATGTCAAATCTGGATGCCTCTCAGCGTCATAGTCTGAGGCACCCAGTGAACTCCTGTGTCAAGGCTGTGGACCACTTACTTGAGATAAAGGAATCCTCATGTGAAGATATTAGAGCTGGCTTGAGGTGAGTGCAGTGTATCTGGAGTTGGACAGATGCTTGCATGTGGCTTCACTGATGCTCTTCAGGAGCATCTAGTCACACTTCCCAGGAGAGAACAGCTCTGAAAGCAGGAGGAGCTGACCAGAGGTCATGCATGTTCTTTGTATCCACCTGCTTTGGACTTAAGGGTAACCCTGTCCATGCGCACATTTTCCTTCCAAGCCAGTTACTGGACTTACAGCTGGGGTGAAAATCTGGTTGTCTGCGTTTTCCAGCAATGTTGTCTGAAACCTGAGATGTCTAATTTTTATCTTCAGATTTTTTTTTTGCTTCTTTTCAGAACTTAACTTCAAGTAGAATGTGTTGTGACTGTACTTTCTGCATCCTTATAATAATACTGACAGCAAAAATAAAGTAAAATAGGTTGTTCTGCTTATAACTGGGGCAAGAGGTGAGGGAAGCCAATACAATTCTTGCTTTTAATTGTGTTGGCCTATATTGAACTTCTACTCCAGTGATAAGTCTGTCTTAAATTCACTCAGTGATTTGGAATGCAAGAGAGGGTGGTAGAGATTTGCTACTAATATTTATAGTACTCTAGAAGAATTTCATGGCTTGATGGTTAGAAACTCAAATTTCCAGAGAGACACAGAGGACCAGCACGGCCTATTCACCACAGTAGTCCTGTACAGTCAAAGGCTACACAGTAGGAATCCAGACGTAGAAAAGGATCCAAAGAGCGGCCCTGGTAATAATGCGCAGTGTGGCCGAGAAGCTTCAGAATGTATGCTCCTGGTGAACCCTAGGCTCGCCTGGAAACAGCACGCCCAAACCATTCCCACTTTACACACACAGTCAATAGTCGGACAGGAGCAGGCAGAGGGGCATAGCAGAACTCCAAAGTAATTCATTAACCCATTGAGAGACATTTTCAGGCAACTTCCTGAGCTTCAAAGGTTAAACTGACCACTATTAATTCACCACAGAGGAAAAATTCTAAGAAGAGAAAAGTTAACAAACTTGACTTTCAATACCTAACAAGTTGTCTTAAAATGTTTTGATTCCATACCTCAGTCACATGATTCACCTGACGTGTGCCACCTACTTTTAAATCACATTTGGCAGTATAAAAACACTTTGGAACAAGTAACAGAGGTCTTTCTCTTTGTGCCACAGACAGCACACGCTGCAGGGACTAGGATGAGAGTCCGAGGTCTACCAAAGATCAATGGCCCTGCTGCTATGAACATGGTCCTGCCTGGACTCTGATGCTGGGATCGGGTTTTCATCTCTTTCTTTTCTTCTCATCTTTGTTTCTCCGTGTGTCTGAGCTGCAGCGGTGGCCCTCCACCCTCGGTGTCTGTAGATGGCAGGATGGCAGTGCGGGGTAGCAGGGGATGCTGGCAACACACTTTCCAGGCACACTAGCACCTAGCGCACAAGCAGAGAACTTCGCTTCTGCCAACTGTGACTTCAGAACCCAGGTCTGTTCCTGAACCTGGACACGCAGCTGTCAGCGTGTTGCCATATGTCACCAGCACATGGCACCCTAATTAAAATTTCAAATTGCATGCATTTGTGTTTGCTGGCTGGCTTGCTTCAAAGGCAGGGACCTCACCACCCCAGAATCTCCTTGCCTCTCTCTGAAGTATTATGCCTGCCATGCTTAGGAATGGGTTGGAAAATGGCCTTTTCCCAGGGAGGGGAAAAAAAAAAAAACACTACTCTCAAATTCTCTCACCTCCTCTTTGGAAGTAAAACTACTTACTATCTTAAGGAAGGAGGGTGGGTGTGAAGATGCATGGCTGGTGCCCTTGACTAGGATTCTGACAACCAGCCATGTGGCTCCTGGTTCCCATTCCATTCTGGCTCTCACATGCTACTCCAGTCTGGGCTCTGCCTTCTCGGTTGAAAAGTGACTATTACTGCCCCTTAAGTGTAGTCTACAAAAAGGGGTTTAATCCGAGATGTAGTTGTGTTTTTAGGGGAGGCAGCCCGAAGGTGTGTCTCTTTCTGCCTTCTTTTTTGGTGTACATCTGCTATTGGTTTTTTAAATTTGAAGTTTTTTTTTTTTTAAAGAATTTGATTGAGTCCTCTGAGAAAATACCAGAAAAAGAAACTGAAAGAAGTAGATTTCTGTGTACAAATCCAGGAAGATATGCTGTGGGTTGCCAGTGTGTCTTCTGTAAATTGTTATCAGCTATTGATCACTTGCAGAATGCTAAGGAAAATTCAGAGCAGTATGCCTATAAGGCCCCATTCAGTTCTTACTCTTTTCTGTTGTGTGTGGCTGCTTTTAGCCTCATTTGAGACACGAGCATTCTGTGGCTTACTTGAAGCAGAATTTCCTGAGCAATATTTAGCATAGAGCAAACTGAGATTTGAACCCAGATCTGTCTGGCTAAAGCTTGCACCTCACATTGTTTGGCTCATGGGAAAAGGATGCTGAGTTTTTTTGTTTTGTTTTGGTTGTGTGTGTGTGTGTGTGTGTGCGTGTTTAGTTTTTGGCTTGTTCTAATCAGAACTTCTAAAACAGATGATGTCTTCCCTAAATATGTATTCTTGTATGTACAGGCTGAGTACCTTATCCAAATAATCAGACCCAGAAAGGTTCCGGATATTGTATTTTTTTTACTTATGGGTTATTTGCACTTATGTGATGAGATATCTTGGGGGATATAACTAAAGTCTAATAATCTAAACTCATTAATTTATGTTTTTTATTTATAATAGTTTTATATATGGTGGCACATACATAGATCCTATAAACTATTTTTGGCAGTGTCTTTAATGCAAATTGTCTTGGCTACAGCAAAATGTGAAGTCAGGTGTAGAATTTTCAACTTCTGATTTTATCTCTATTGATACATAGAAGGTTTGATAATTTGTAGCACTTCAACTGTTGGATTTTAAGTTTAGGAACGCTCATCCTGTGTACATTTTGGTACATGTACCAATGCTTAAAAAGTTAAACTATAGTTATGAAACTAATTGCATATGGAACATGAGTGGTGACAATGGGTATTTTCAACTTTACCCAGGCTGGAAACATACTGTCTCACGCAAAAGTTATACCTGTGGCTTACTTAGTTATTAATTTATTTTTTTTTAAGTGGGGTCTTATCATAGTGCCCAGGCTGACCGCAAAATCCTGGACTCTATCTGTGCTCCTGTTTCAGCCTCCTGAGATGCTGAGACTGTCAGTATGTGCCACCATGCCAGCTCTACCTGTGGCTTACTTTAAATTTCTGATGCAGCCCAGCATTCGCCTCCATGAGGACATTATGTTATAATGGCTTCTATGGCCCATCAAGCGCACGCCGTGGAGTATATTTACTTATCACTCTGTGGTTAATAATAGTAAGGACACACACCCAGATAAGCAGAATGTCTATGGTCTTCATCTTCACTGTTGAGAGTCAGGTACTATAGGAAGCCGCAAGGTCCGCCGTGTTTCTCTCTCCAGAGCCCACTTGGGGCTTCAGACCCCAACTGTCGTTATTACCATTGCAGTCATGAACCACCATAACCTTTCTTGGGTACAGTTTTCTTGTTTGTATGAGAAGGATCAAAGTATAAGTTAATTTATATAATTCACTTAGAATATTCTTCTTGGAATACTGGTAGAACCCAATGGATATTGGCTAAAAATTAACTTCAAAGGTTTGGAGACATAGTTAGTGCCAGACTGCTTACCTTTTATGTACAAGAACCAGAAGCACACACACAAAGAAAATAAATGAATAAGATTAACCATTACATTTTACACCTCATAGGGAAAAAAGATATTCTCTGCCACCCTTCCAGGTAAGATTAATTGATCCATTCTACTGGAAATACTGATGTTAAACCATTGACCTTTTTTTATAGCCTCTGACTTACTAAAATGAATCTCCTTTATGATTTTGTGTGTTGGTTAGCAGTTGCTAGGTAAGCTTCTGCTGTGAAATGGAATCTCTAAAATAAATAGTATCATAAAGTTCATGGCAGTAATTGCACTAGGTAGACAAAACACACCAACTTCATTATATTTCAACAAGTGCATATCCATTCCAGTGGATTATCACAGCCATATAATTAATCATATACTCACCTTGAAGTACTGGCAGAAAGAATGAAGGAAAGCTAGATACAAAATCCAGCACCCTCAAAAATTTAGTAGTATACAGTGCTAACGGCAATATTTTGAACAGTGACCAGATAGAGAAGCCAGTAGCAGTGTCCAGACTGCCTCTCTTAGAGCTAGACAAATTGTCTTCAAACTTAGCAAAGTGATATAATCCTATCACCTATAGTTGTTTCTGATCACTTGTAGATCAGATTTCTTTTAAGCTCTCATTTACTCTGTAAAGCTTCTGAGAGACACGATGAAGTGTGAAAAGAAAAGCAACTACTTCTGTATTTTATTAAAATTTCCCATGGAAATGACACCATAAGTCACAATATGTATTAAGATTTCAAATTATTTCTTCTGTTTGACTTTTATTTATCGGTACCCTGAGTACCACACACCCTGACAGCCTAAAGAATCAGTATCTTTTACTGCCTCTCCAGAGCATCCTTGCTGATAACTTTTGGAAGATGTAGCATGATAATTTCAGTTGATGTGTCCTCCCTGCCTGCATCCATGTCTGCAGAGAAAACAAATAACCCATTAACYGATTTCTTTCTTTCTCCCACCAAGTATTAAGAAGTAGTGATTTTTCTCATATTCAAAGAGATAAATTTGCTTGAGCCTTTTGTGTTTTGTACATCATAGTAAGAAAAACATTAGGGCAAACTCTTAAAATAGTGGTTGTCAGCCAAGATTCCTGACTCAAAAACCAGGGAGGAGAGAAAAAGAAAGGAGAGGGGAAAGAAAGAAGAAAGGAAAGCAGRTAGTGAAAATGGTTTAATGAAGTATCAGCTGCCAAGAATACTTGGTACAGTTGCACACAGACTTCATGAGGAAGCACTGTAAGGAGCAAAATCTAAGTAGAATGCATACATGACAGAGGTATGGATTCATTTGGCAAAGGGAAAACAGTCATGTCGAGATCTCCTTCCATGACACAGTTTAATGAGTTTCTACACAGAGGATTTTAGGTTAAAGATTTGTCTGATAGTAGGTGTGAATAGAAATGCAACTAGAAATGAAAACAGTCATCTTGCTCTAGGATCAATTTCCCAACTAAGAGTGTTTTATGGAACACCTGTATTGGGCTGGTAAGAGGGCCCAGGGAATGAAAGTGCTTTGCTGCCCACATGATGACCCGAGCTCCATCCCTGGAACCCACATGGCGGAAGGAGACAACCAACTTCTGTAACTTGTCTGCTGACCTCCATACACGCACCACGATGTAGATGTATGCTTGTGCACATGCACACAATACCCAGGTATTGGTATTTATGAATGATGGTTTTAATGAATGACTCTCACATGTATGATAATCTGTTTAAGAAATGAACTCCAATACCTTTAATTTGTTTTGGGGAATTGAGCAGTCCCATCTTCCCTTGACTCTTTTGGGGGGGGGGGCAGGGAAGATGTTAATTCAGGACTCACATAGCACCCAGAGCATGTCAATTGCCCAGTGTTCCAAAACAGCAAGTGTGGATAGAGACTGCATTTCTTGCTTTGTTTTCTAGTTCTGGTAAAATGGAACCCAACTATTGCCTCTCTACATAATAAACTTGTGGTCCTAAACAACATCAGTGGTCTTTAAATGAAATCTAAGTAGACAAAAAGGAAAGAAGACACAGTGGTGACAGACCAATAAAATAATATAATAATTGACCTTATCCTCATGATCAAGATGTTTTTAACAGGCCAGTTGCTAGCACCATTTTAGACAGGTCACAACTGCCTTTTAACTCTAGTATCAGGAAGAATTTGATACTTCCTTTTGACCTCCATTAGCACCTCTACATGTGATACACACACACACACACACACACACACACACACACACAGATGTATATATATACACATAAGTACATATTAAAGCAAAAGTTGCTGTAAGTCTCAGAAGTCTAGTCTGTCTGTGTAAATCTCATCTGGAACAGTTTGCAGGAGGTGAACATTGTTTAAGGCTTATTTGTTCTCATTCTACCAAAGCTATGCTCGTGAAATTTGTTATGAATGACCTGTTATCCTTAGCCTAGATATTCTGCCATGTCAGTTAGTTCAAGAGTATTTTAATTGCCACAATTAAGTTTTAAAATGATGGTATTGTAGATATCTATAAGGTTTATCCAGTTGTCTCCAGTCGTTCTGTGATWTATGTGCAAAGATCACTTTGTCATTCTTGAGTTTTATTTTCCACTATTTATTTATTTATAAAAAATACATTTTTACAAGAGAAGAATTAGCAGGATGTAAAATAAAAAAAATGAAGCTTGCTGATGGGGAGAATATTTTAAATGTCTTTTAGGGAGTGGGCGAACGAGCTTTGCTTAAGATTTCACCATATGCTAACTATAATGTAGCACTTCAACTTATTTACCAGCGYGTAAATCACGTCATTCTGAAAGCCATGGAAACTGCACATTTGTGCATTAAACTATGTAAACAACCAGAGCTGGTCATCCATCCAATTGTTGCTTCACTTATTTTGAATTACAGTGCAATTTTGTGGAGGGTGAAATGGAGATTACACAATATAGTGATTTCCTGTTAACACCTACAATTTTTGCTGATCAAGCAAGGTCTGTTGGTATGAGAGCTTAACCTTTATTTTATTTCAAAATGTGTTTTTTATTCTGAGTTCTGCTGGTGCCTGTGGTTTCACTTTTCTCTGTGAGCCACATGTTAAAGCCTACCCTGTCTAAATGAAGGAGTCAAGCCCTGGAGAAGACATTATAGGCGAACGTTATATTGGAAAGAGCCCAAGAATGTTTTGAGCCTATCATTGAGACTATTAAAGGAAAATGCATGGGTGTTGACACCCTAGATGCCCAGAGTACAGAGCAGAGGCAAAGCGCAAAGGTCCACAAGAGCATTTAGCCACCCCATGTTATAAAACAGAAACGAAACGCCTGCGTCCAGGGCGTCTGCCTCCTTTCCCTGGGCGCTTCTGCCGGGCTGCCCTGTACGGCCCACGTAGCCTTTACGCTGCTCCAGATATTTTATGGAACAAGAAGGGGGATGCCTGCTCGTCTGTCCATCCTTCCTCTGTTAGCCTACTGCTTCCCCTTCCTTTTGCCATCACACATGGCTTACGTTGCCTTATGCTAGCGACGTCTGGCTTTCATGGTAGTCAGTTGTGTGTGAATTCATCTCCACCAGGCTGTGTTTTCTTGAACACTGGGACCATGTTTTCTTAGTGCTTCTGACAGCTCTTTGTAACAGTGAATGCTCAATAACTGTTATTCAGACTGACTTAAAGACAAAAAGAAACAGAAGGAAAAAATGTATTTTGGGTAGGATCCTGGTCTTTTGACGGTTAATGGGCATTTAGAAAAATGATCCTCTCCAAATGTTTTGACCATGTACCAGGCCCCAGTTGGGCCAATTGGCAGTGAAACCTATGTTAGGGTAATCTTTCAAGGGTACACACTTGCTGTGGTCTGAGAATTCCCACTTCGACAAGAGAGCCCTCTCTTTTGCCCCCACTGCTACATACCCTAGGAGTTGTTTGCTGACACCACACACCGGAAGTTTCTAAGGTGAGCAGGAGTGGGGGCTCTTCTCTGTTTGAACTGCCTTGGTTAATATGCTGTCCACTTTTCTGCTGCCACCCTCGAAGAGGGTCTGATAAGAAGAGTTCCTCATTATTCAGCTGTCTTAGGGTCTCGCTTCCACATGGGCTCAAAAGATCAAAATTAAAATTAGGTTTTGATTGGTGAACTAGGTCCAGTTATCTGGGAGACTAGAAATTACTCAAGTTGTTTCAAATCTAGTTTCTAGAAATCAGTTCTAGAATATAGAATTTTCTAAGCATAGTCTCATCCATACATCTATTTGTAGTTAGAGAGTTCATGTAAGATAATTCTGACATATGACATAGCAAGAGGACTTCCTATCAGAAAATAATAAGAGGCCTTTCTGTGCAATCCTGGACGGGTAAGTTTCAGGGTGTGTTGGCTCCATCTTCATTCCTTAGATGGCAAAGGGTAAAAAAGGCACTAACATCTGGTTCCATCTCTAGCTCCGAGTGTTTGTGCTATTTGCTATAGCTCACTGTGGTCCTTGAGTTGATTTGGTTACTGAAGATAAAGAAGCTATTTGGAGACTGGACACTGACCTTGACTCGGGTAGAACAAGCCCAGCTGCTTTCCTTTCTTCCCATCTATCTTGTTGCTGTGTGGACATTCTTCTGACTTATGCTCAGCGATGCTGCAAACATTTAGGCCAAGCTTTTTCTCTTTTATAATTTGCTCAGTCCATCACTAAAGTGACTGTTTCTTGAGACTTACCATTCTGGCCAGGAGGGCTGTGTTTTGTTGGCACAAATACTCAATGCTTAGTAGTGCTAGGCAAATACTAGGGCATATCCATTGATTTAAATCCCAAGACCAAATATAAAGCTAGGTTATAATGGCTGCCCATTCTGCAGATGACAATTGGAAGCACAAATACATGGATACATTTACCCAGGATCATGCTGTTAGTATATAGGTCACAGAAGTGTATTTGAAGCCGGGCGTGGTGGCGCACGCCT
>BDUI01000531.1:107837-148444 GCA_002335545.1 Apodemus speciosus | reverse complement strand
CTCCTCCTCCTCCTCCTCCTCCTCCTCCTCTTTCTCCTCTGTCTTGTTCTTTTTTAGACAGGATCTCATGTATCCCTGATTGGCCTTGAATTGGGTACATAACAAAGAATGACCTTGAAATTCTGATCCACATTTTACCAGAACCCTTTACTTTATGCAAAGCTGGAGCTTGGCCCTCTTCGTGTGTTCTAGGGAGATACTTTTATCAACTGAGATACATCCCCAGCCCTAGTTTAATGGTTTTATCTGTGAAAACCTTTCTAATATCATTTATAGGTAAGTTTCCCAGCCCTCTCRGCTGGTGAATTTCGTTGTAAACAGGAATGTACTCATCAGCATTTGGGGTTCAGTTGATAGTTCAGGGGTGGGAGGAGTCTCAAGAATATGTGGTTGTGGGCACTTGCTCTGACCACAAAAGTACCATTCACACTACCCTGAAGGGATCCCAGGGCTCTGTCTGGTGAAGTGGGACTTCTGGCATTGCCAGCGAAACCATTCATGCATGAAGAACCTTCTCTGGCCCCTCTGCACAGGAACAGGACACTTCTTATTTAAAAAAAAACTTTTTTTAAAGATTAGAACAAAATTTCATGTCATTTTCTCTTGGTCAAATGTGTGGTTTTCACTTGGCTAGCTGTGTGTGTGTGTGTTTTTTTACGTGCACTATCTACATTGTTTGAACCCCACCTCCCACAGAGAACTTTCCAGCCCACCAACTCCTCTGTTGCAGGATCACGTAAGGACTCCCTTCAGCATTTAGCTAAGTAAGGTGACTTGGTTCCTCCAACCCCTTCGCTTTAACTGGTCATTCTTGGCTGTGTTTACACTCACAACATCACAACCACTCTCTTTCTTGTCCCCGAAGCATCTCTGCAACAAGTCTGTGTAGATTGTCACTCTTTGATCACTAGCTTTGGGATGTTGTGTCCGAATCCTGACTACAGTGTGCTCAGCAGGGGAGGGAGAACTATGTAGATCTTAAAAAATATGAGCAAGAAGTATTGTGCAATATATCTCTTGTCTTTGTGTTTGTAATTTAGGTTTGAAAAGACCTAAACTCTTACTTTTTTCAGTTCAAAGGACAACTGTCTTTGGAATGGAGCATATGTGAACTGAAGCTATGGAAGATGACCTTAGAAAGCTAACTTTCTGCCAAGTAGGCAGGGAAGGAGCAGACTCATATTGGGGTGCCAGAGTCTCAGGAGGTCTGCTKCAGGACACACAGCTCAGGGCTTTACACACAGGGGTGGCTGCTACAGGGTGCACGGCACAGAGCCTTGACACAGCCGCTCCGTTCTCCTGCTAACAAGGCTGCCTTGCCGTTCTTTTCTTCTGTTGATTTTTATAAAATAGCTTTCCTATTGGATATGCTTTAAAGATTTTAATAAGAATGCCTGAAGTCTAAAATGTAAGACCATAAAGGGCCTCAGACACGGCTGGATGGTTTCTTGGTGATGTGGTAGCAGGCAGTTAAACATACTTGGTTTCTAACACATTTAGGAGAAACTCTGAGTGAAGATCACCATAGCAATAGTCCCTTTAATTAGAGGACCAAATAACAGGGGATTCACTCCCAGTGCTTCTTAGTAGGAGATAGAATTCCTCCAAACTCTGGGAGAGCCTGGGAAATGGACCCTAAAGTCTCTCCAAATTAAGGAAATTTACAAACTAAAACCTACATATTTAAAAAAAGTATCAGAAATGTGTTCATTTCTTTCTATTATACTGAGTGAATGTTAATTTTTTAGATAAAAATAAATACTTAAAAAGTTGCATTTCCTACTGGATTTACATCTTCCACTTTAGAAATATAAACCCATTCATTTAGCAATAGTTTTATTTGCGAACACGTTAACTATTTTGCAAGCCATCAGCAACCATCTAGGGCTAACCAGTTAGTTTTCCCCAACTAGTTTTGTACATTATTTATTTACTATGTATGATTTCAAATTCATTTTCCATGTGATTTCTGCAAAGATAAAGATTTAAAGTCTTCGAGGTATGTGTTAGAGCATTTGGGTAAACTCTGAATAGGTAATTTTATAATCTTAAAGTGAAATGTGAGGGGCTAGAGTGGCTCAGAGTGCTTGCTGCTCTTTTAGGGCACCCACACTGTCAGTTCCCAACACCACACTGAGTGGTTCGCAAGTGTCTGAAACTCCAGCTCCAGGGACACTGACACCCTCTCAGGGTCTCTGAGGACACTTCACACATGTGCACAAACACACACATCAACACACAAGCATCCACATAATTAATACTATAAAAAAAGAAATCTTTAAAATGACACCTGAGATTATTGTAGCTATTCTAATATTCAAAATATAAGGAACTGAAGGCATCCATTTTCTGCCATAATAATTAACATCCTAATRTACCGCCTCCTGGGCAGTGTTTGTTTGTTGATGTTTGTTTTTTGTTTTGCTTTGTTAGGATACTATTAGACATTTATGGCTATGAAAACATGTCTACTTCAAAAGTCGGCGTATGGTAGACAAGTGTGTTATAGAATAGAAATTGATGTTAGCCAAGCAGTACGAGTTGATTTAAAAATAAGAATATCTGAATTGCAGGGGAGACTGTAATGGTTTTGAGTTTCTTAGGGCAGGGTGTTCTCAACTTAACTAGGAAAGGTAGTCTTCCTTAAGCGAGATAAGATTGCAAAGGAGGGCGAGTGAGCTATAAAGAAAATCTTCACATCCCCAGTGGTAGCTAACAAATAAGGAAACTACTGAGATGCACTGTTATGGTCTTGAGGATGCAGAGAAAAGGTCCTTGTTTTCAATGACTCCAACTTGAATATTTATCCTTAGGGCTCGCATTACCATCGCTAACTTACACTGTAAAAGATGGAAGGTTGTTGGACATACACTAAGGTTGTTGCTTTTCACTTGGTCCTAGATCTTGAAGATCTCTTCGTATTGAGTTTATCTTTATGGACATTTCTTAGTATGGCCCGTTTGTCTCTATATTTCTTGTACTGAATCACACTTCATTCCATTAACATTAAAACAAAAAATATTAAAAAAAAAATAAAAACAAAACAAAACGAACAACCAAAAAAAAAAACAAAAAACGCCTCTTTGTGTCCAGAATGAAAGCCAGGCCATTTTGCATGCTAGGCAAAGCCTCTGCTCCTAAGCTACGTCGTCGTTAGCCCTTCTTCTGTTGAATTTATTTGTGGCTGGGCTTACTGGCCTAGCATGCGTACTACCGTGGCTGGATTACCCAGCACTGCAAAATCTAAGGCCAAAACAACAAACAAAGAAACAAAAAAGAGAAAGAAACCCATTGGACAAATGTTAGAAAAATGGCTGCAGCTTTGGAAAGGTAGAAGATATTGAATGATGAGTCCCGTTAATGCCTCCCTGACTGGGCATCTGAAGCCTGCTGTTCGCATCTGCTGAGTGCAYGTTTTTGTTTTTGTTTTTGTTTTTTTTATCTTTATGCCCTTGGCTTTCTTGTATTTCCATCTGCATGCAGTGGGCAGGTGGGGCTTCTTCACCAAAGAGAAAAGAGTAATATCTTTCTAGTGTGCCTAAGTCTTTGGCATTTAAACAAACCAGAGAAATGCATAAATTTAGCCAAGGATTGGAGCCAGAGTGATGGCTGTGCTGGCATCGTTTCACATTCTTCAATCTCTGTATTTATAGCAATAAATTTCAAGTCAGGAAATAGATTGCAGGAGCATGATGTATTAGGAAGGAAGTTTGTACACTTGTGGCTTATAGGTATCAGTATAACCTCCCTGCTGCCCTGGTTGAGTGAACTGCACCATTGTTGTGAAGAGACTGAGTACATGTAAAGCTGTTGCTTTTTAGGAGCTTTCTAAAGAAAACCCACTCCCTCCCTCCCCTTTCTGTGCATTGACAGAAGTCAGACCTAGGGCTTTACTAGGCAAGCACTCTGCACTGAACCACACTCCAGCCCAATGCTCAATTTAATGGCAAGATAAGAAAGACACCGTTGCATCACTCCGTTACTGAGATGTACTGAAGCTGTCTTAATATGGAAATTTGTATTCAGTGGTTTCCTTGTTTTTATTTATTTATTTATTTATTTATTTATTTATTTATTTATTTATTTTAGCAGCAATTGGTCCCAGTTCAGAAATAATTTGCCAAATTACTGTTTATTTAGTGATGATATTAAATAATAACTATGCTTTTAGAAAAATGGAATTCATGAATTACTTAATTTTCCTAGGTTTCATGTCTTACAATCCATTATATTTTCTGAGGAAAGATGGTTTTCTAAGAGTTTGAATCACCTTATTTTGAAGGTAGTTGATAGAGAGAGATCTAGAAGCAGTCAGGGACACCAACAGTCAGTCCCGTTAGCTATTTTCTCCTACATATTATGCCCAGTAGAGATTTAGGGAAGCATCCTGTAAAAAAAATGATACCAGTGTTCCTAAAGGTCTGCGTCTTCACCCCTTACATATTTATTATGTGAATTTAAATGAGTGCATTGTATTACCAGGTTCACAGCTATAGCAGAAAGAGGTTATTTGTCTTAGGATATTTGAAAGGACCATGATAACTGACATCAAGGTCCACTCTCAAAGGGGAGATAGATGAGTAGGCAGGGGATGGAGCAGACCATCAAGGATGGATCCCACTCGCTGCTAAAGATTTGCCTCATACCCCATTGAAAAAGCTCTTCTGTGTCGTCTTTGAGACCCACACTAAGGTTTACTGTTCTTCATAGCCAAGAAGGAAATTGCATTGTAGTGTTCATCTACAGGATACTTTGGGTCTCACAAGTCATGACTTTTGAATTCCAAGTGTGTATTGTCCAGCATCAACTGAGTCCCCTGAGGTAGACACAGTGTCTTCAGTGGTGCCTCTCAGACAGCACTGGAAAGACTCCACGATGCTCTTTGAATAACTGAATGAGTGAACAACATTTCTCATGACACTTTTTTCCCTGTACTCAGCGTCTGCTTATGAATTTTAAAGACATTTTCCACAGCACCAGAAGAAGGATGCAAACACAGACCTTACTCCCAGTGACCACTCATCTATATCCCACTGTCCCTGTAAAGGAGAAGTTTATGAATTGCTCTGAAAAAAAAAAGACATCCTGAGTTCTGCACCTCCGAGACCACACTTTCAGACACAGACACTACGTTCAGGCTTGCAGACCCCTGCTCTGCCTGGTGTCTGGGTTTCAGCCCAGACTGAGGTTGAGTGTAGGAAGATGGAGGCCCTGTGGTTAAACCACTTGTGGATAATCGAAAGGAGTCCATACTTATTTTCAATTTGGCAGCTGCATTAGCTTTTTACTTGAGCGAGCTGGTTTTCCCTGCTTCTTCACACTGCGGCCTGCTCACCATTAGTGGTCTGGCAGAGAGATCTGAGGAAGCTTCGCTTACTTCCCCTCTGCTGCACCAGGGTTTCCCCTGATTGGGCCATGGTGGCTGGTATTAGGCAGTTGGATCAATTGCCGTAACTGCAGCAGAAGAAAAGAAAGACAAAACAAAAAACAAACCAACCAACGAACAAACCCAAGTACGATCCAAAGAGTAACAAAGACAAAAGCTTATTCTTGAAGCATGGGAAGAGCTATGGCTACCCCGACTGTTCCCCGTGCTCTTACTCAGACCCTTAAACGCGCCTGCGGTCAGGCAATATGTGAGTCCACTACCGCATCGGGTTTGATGCTCCGCACTCGGGTACCATTCGAGTTGGAGGCTCTGTGCGCCTGATATAGATGATGTGTGAATGTTACAGTGTCAACAGGAGACGAGGAATGTGAAGATATGTGTTCATGTGGGACAGACTGCAAGTCCCCATCTCCAAGGATGAGCTAGTATATGTCACCCACTTCATGATGGGGCCTGCGCGGTTTCTTTTTTTCCTTTTCTGTTTTCATCTCCAGTTGGTGATATGTCATTTAAATCTTCACTGGCAAATGGAGTGTGGTTTTTCTACTCAAACTGAACTTGAGTTAGGAGAACTTCAGCTCTCGTGATCTTATTTTACTATTTTCCTTGGATAATGTGCCCTTGATAGCACATACTGTATCCAGAATATCTGTTATTATTTGAGTACAATTAACTGGAAAGGAGAGTTTATAAAGTAAAATCCTTCCCTCAAGCATTTGCCACAACCATGTAATACAATGGCCTGAAAGGTTAAGTGCGTTTTACTCAACTTCTCCCAGATGATTTTACCTTTCTTGCTGCATACAAATGATGGTCTGTTTGTCTGGCTGTCTCTGTCTCTGTCTCTGTCTCTGTCTCTCTCTCTCTCTTTCTCTCTCTCTCTCTCTCTCTGTGTGTATGTGTGTGATGTACACACTCGCATGTCTGTTTGTCCCTGATCAAGCAGTATAAATATAACCTGTGTCTCAGTTATGCAAAGGGACTCAGTTGTATCATTCATAGCAGCAAAAGATGTATACTATTAAAGTGAAAACTATTGACTTAACATAATTTAATATGCTCAGCATACAATTATATTGATGTACAAAAGCTTGAAGAGATATAAACAGTGAAAACCATCTTCAAATGCCCTTTAAACAAACAAATGAATCGTAGAGTTTCTCAGGAGCATGGGAGTTAATCAATCCAAACCTAGATGGAGGGCACCTGCCATTCTCAGACTGCTCTTTCTTTACCTGTGTGTAGAGTAAGTTCATGACTAAAGCTGGTGGAGAAGAGGGGGATGTTACCCTCTTGATCATGATGAGCTCACTTGGGTTCTCCTAAGAGCTTATCACATTGTTCCTTACTAGAAATTGCCTCTCCAGTTTGGATTCGACCACAGAGCTAAATGGAGTTCCATTCTAAGCTCTAAAACATGCAATATCCTGGAAAGCAGGTGGTTTGCTGATGTCTCATGTAGGCTCTCTAAGATGACAGAGATCGACAACAGTGAGGTTTGATGCTAATGGAATTTTGAAGAGGGATGCATTTCAGTCTGCAGGAAGTCTCATGCAGTACCTGAGCTCAATAGTTGCTCACTGGTGAAATAAAGATTTCCCCTTACCACTGTCATCACCATAGGTTTCCAAGTTGTAGCTGAGAACCTTCCGGCTCTGGATATTTTAGAGATGTTTTTCTAGAGTATTTAGCTTCTAGTCTCTCATCTGTGGGGCAGTCCTTGTGTCCTCAGGTCCTGTACTTCCAGCTCATTGGCTCTGTAGCTGAATCTTGCTTCCTCAGGGCTTCCCTGTCTGCTGTTATGTTATGTTTGATAGTTTAGTGCTTATTTTGTTAAATACCACAGTAGCTCAGATAGTAAGCGGCAGAGAATTTATAGCTATGCTTGTTAAAATCATGACCATTTTTGAAATAGGCCCTCATTCTGAGTTAAAGTGAATTCCTATAATAATATTATTATTGTGTTTGCAAAGCCTGACAAATATCAGGCGACACACTTTTCTATCCACATAGCACCTGATAGACCTTGGCATGTCTGGAGTCTTCAGCTAATGAATGGCTGGTGTGTCTGGAGTCTTCAGCTAATGAATGACAGTACACAAGATATGAGTGCTTTGTCAGGAGCTTCTCAGCAAATAAATCTCTTTTAAAGCAGAAGAAAATCATATCTACAGAGTTGTTAGTACTATCTTAAAATGTATTTTAATGCAGATATTTTAAAAATACATTTGATTGGGGACTGGAAAGACAGCATAATTGGTAAAGTGAGCATCCTGAGGATGTGAATTGGATTTTCAGAGCCATGTACCTAACCAGACCGGGTAGTGTAAGTTTGCAATCCCAGCGGAGAGGTAACTGGATCCCCAGGGTCAGCTGGCTAGACGGTTTAACCTATGTGGTGAGTTCTGAGCCAGGGAGAGGCCCTGTATTAACTAAAGTGAAGTAGATGACACCCAAAAAGTGACACCTGTGTTTGTCCTCTGACTTTTGCACATGCTCACACATATCCCCACACAAACATGCACAGCTATGCACACAAAATACATTTTATAGATTTTTGAACATTGTCAAACTTCTCAAAGTGATGAACCTTTTATGTGAGGTGTAAAATCCTTTGTGCAAGCCTCCAAGAGTATTTGCCATGTGTAACATGCAACTGAAAAATCCTAATGGGGTCTTGTTGGTTCAATTACTGATTACGTAATGCTATAACCTTTTTATAAGCATGTTCTTAGTTTTCCTGTTTTAAAAACAAACAAAAATATTAAATTCACTCATTATTGAAGGCAAACACCTAACTTTGTCATTAGGCAGCAGGTATATTTAGAAGTAGAATATTTAATATATATTAGCAAAATATATATTAAAAGGCCAGGTCAAAGGGCAGAGGCCAAAGAGCAGAGGTCAAAGAGCAGAGGCCTAGTCCATTTGATAAAAATGAGGTTCTTTACTACATAATTATAGATGGTATTTTTCCGTGGTAACTGCTAAATAGAAAAGACTTTTAAGCCTTACCATTACAAGTTTAACTTCTTCGGGTATGTGAAACACCAACCTCATACCTATTCTATTATAGGTGAGCTTTTGACCTCTAAATTATCTTTTAAAAGACTGTGGTATGTAGGTATACAACAAAGAATTTTTTTTTATTGTCTTCTCCAATGTGGCAAAAGCATTTCAGAACTTGTTCTATACTTGCTCCGTGACCTGGCATCATAGTCATAGGTCGTTCTGACCCAATAGGTAAACCAAAGACAAAGCCATAAGGAGCAAAGCACAGGCACATGTGTTCAGCACCATGTGTATTGCTCTGAATTCATAACCCCTCAGCATACTTGTCTGTTTATTTCCTAAGGAGGAGATAGCTCCCCAACTGCGGATGTTACCAAGTGTAAGGAGAAATACTGAATGTTCTCAGGGTGCTGACAGTGACATCCTGGCACAGTTGCTTCCAGTCAGACTGACTGTCAAGTTCACTTCTCCATCTCTGTTGGAGAGTTGGGCGGTGAGGTCTGAGTGTCACTGTGTAGTTCCCAGTGACAAGTAGTGTACACCTATCAAGGACTGTGAGTTTATGCCATCAACCAGTATGGTGCATCATCTTTTCCTGAAAGGTGCACCAGCATAGGTCTGATACCTTTGTACTTCTTCGGGAATCCATCTCTGCCCTATGGACCTCCCAGACCCTTAAAAAATATGTCTGTGAAGGATATTGTCAGACTATCAAATTCAAAGACTGGATCTACTCTCCATCTTCTGGAACTGGATTCGGGGCCATGGGCAGCAGTGGGCTCTTAAAAAAAAGATAGTTTCTTTGTTTCATCTGAATTTTGCATCTTGTTTTATAAACCAATCAGTTGTGCAGGACAGGATCACTTGGGTGAGAGCCAGTTATGCATCGTCTTTGCTTTAGTGTCAGCGTGACGGAGTTGTTAGGTGGGAGCCATCCATACATTGTCGTTGCTGGCAGTGTAGCAGTTGTGTTTGCTATTTTTTTTTTTTTGCATATGTTCTCTCTAGAAGGGATTGATTACCGTCTCGAACAGTTGTATGTACTCCGTGATGTCCATTAATACGCATGATATATGCCCTTAAGATAAACTATAAGTAACTATAAACTTTATGCTTAGGAGCAGCTATCTATACTTTTTGGTCCAGTGTTCCTTTAGCTGTGTTTCAGAAATATAAGTATTGGTTAATGATCCACAACAGAGCTGAAGTCAGGAGGGACGGTCCCACTGGACCTATTGGGAAAAGCTTAAGATTGGGAAATGGAACTCTGGCAGGCACAGGTCAAAGGAAGCTATGAAACACTTGCCCCACAACCCTGAATAGCCTGCATTTCTGCAGGAGTGAGCCTCTTCAGAGTCTTACTGAGAATCCCCTCTGTGATTTAGCACCTTTTAAACATGACAGAATGTAGGCCTAAGACTGGACACTGCATTTCATTTGAGCTCTTAGACTTAAGTTCTTGAGTTCACTCAGGAACTATGGAACTCCAGGTACCTGCATATCATTCAGTAACCCCAGATCCTGTAACGCTGTCCATGGAATATTGATAAGCATTGTGATGGAGAAGAACTGCAGCAGTTTCTGAAGTGTTTTTACGCAACCACTGGTACACAGAAACCTAGTAAATGTGGGTTTCCTTCATGCTCAGCATCTGCCAAAGCAGTCTCCTGGGAATCCGTGCTCAGGTTGTGACTTTACTCTCCCATGCCAAGTATATTTACCACATTGTTTTAGCTAATTAAAATGGAAGGCCATGGAGACCTAAATGTGCAGACGTACTAAATGCACAGGCACATTCAGGACTTCCTTTACCCCTCTTTCAGGATGCTTGAAAAGCGTATACATTACTGCACTGTTTCTGAGTGTTTTGAACTGGAAGATGTGGTGACATGCTGAAATATTCTTATGAAAATGTTTGTTGTTGATGCTCATGTACTAACTTCAAGATATCTGAGAACCCACCGAAACGACACATGGCGATTTATCTTTGTGGATATATTTCCTTTCCTGGGAAAATAGGCCATGTCATTATCTTTCCACAAAGAGAAAAGTAGGGGCCCTAAAAGCTTAACATTGGTCCAAATGAAAGCCTCCTGCTTGCCTTTTACCTCTTCAGCTATGTAAATGTCGCTTTGATAGTCATTGACGTCTTATTAATATGGTGACTGGAAGTCAAGGTTATGTTTTATTCTAGTGAAAACCAAAGCTGTACAAACCTTCCATTCCATAGAGGACCTGGAGTACACAGGAGTAAGCAATCAAAGCACAGTTAAAAGACCCAGGGCTCAACAATGAACACATTTTGTTTTCAGCCTTGCAAATAACTCTAATGTAAATACTGTGAATTGTTGGGTCATGCTTTTCTACTGGTCAGCAATGGGGAGGTAGTAGAGGCTATCTTATTGTGTTGGTGGATGGACCCATCATGATACACATAGACTGAAATGATAACATCTTGAGAGTTGAGGTGGAGTGTTTTTGTTCTTAGAATGTCCAACCTTACTGGAAAGGCATTTTCCCCCCAAAATAGGCATTTTGTACCTGGTTTATGTTCATGTCCATTGTGCTTGAAACATTGATAGAAACAGGATTGCAGAAAGTTAGTTTTAATGGTAGTTTCTACATTAAGAAAGTGGTCTCTCGTTCTTAATGCAAATAAAATACCCAGCAGAAGTTCTTTTGTTTTCTAAACAGTTTAGATAGTTTCAGTAGACTTGCCCTAGCCATCCATTGTGTGAGCAGTAAGCAACTCTGATCCTCAAAACAGTTCTGGGTATCATTTCTTTATTTTAGACCATGTTCTGAGTATTATTTCATTGCTCTGAAGCATAAATGCCTGGGCTTGGCTTCAGACTGTACTATTTTTCATGTTTCATCTAGAGGAATAAGTGAGGGAGATAGAAGAACTTCAGCGATTTTACAGCAGGACCAAAGCATTAGAAATGACGAAGGTCAAAGGCTAGTCTGGGGTACTTTTCCCAGACCACTCTCTCGTGGTTTTGCATATAGCATGCGCTGTAAGTGTTTGCAATAGAATTGCTATCATGAGCCATATTTAAGGTTTTCAATGGATTTGTACCTTAAAGGATTTAAAGGGATTTTGTTTTCATTCTGGCTGGACTTGGGGTATCTCCATTGAGAGCTTGGAACCCCACTCAGGAAGCTTTGGACTCTCGTCTGCTATTTAGAACATCAAAAATGGAAACATGAAAAGGCCAGTTCCGAACTTATTCTACATCCTTATTATACCTTGGTTATTTTTAATTTCTTATTAATAATGCTGACTTTATTTGGTTCTTATGGACTCTGTTACAAGTAAATTCCTTAGGAAACCATTGAGGAAAGAATGCACCCCAACCCGACCCCCCTTTTCTTTCCATCTAGGAAGGTGAAGTCAATTAAACACCCTTTGAGTAAAGTCATATAATCTTTCAGACACTCTGTATACTTATTAATGGCCTATAATTTTAGGTTATTTTTCTTGATTTTACAAGAATATCATGGTAAAGAGTAACTTTTAAAAAGAATTTTAAAGCAGTATTTTATTAATAGTGTGTGTSTGCTGTGCCTCTGAACTTCCTCAAAACACTTGGGACTATTGCAGAATTTATTACGTAGACATTAACAGTGTCACAAACACAAAAGTATTACTGTTTCTAAAATATATTGCTATTGGTATTGAATTTCGTAGGGGTGCTTTGTGCCTATAATAAAAGTTTGTGTCATACTCTATTTTTAAATGAATGATAAAACTTTGCCTATGTTTATAGTGGGGAAAATTCTTCCTCATTAGGTCAAACTTGCAGTTTGTATCCCGTTGAAAGAAGAAGAAAATAAAATTAACAAGAAAAAAACAGTAAAATTATCTTGGAATAAAGTTATCAAAATTGTATTATTTAAGGGTTTAGTATTCCAACTACATTACATGTGTGTTGACTTGTACACATACATATTATGAACATACATAGACACACTCAAGTATACACATGGATTTTGTAATTTTTTAAAAAAAGTAATAGCTACAACATAGACACTTTTTTCTATTCCTTGGTCATCCCAGTCGCTGTAGCATATGATGTGGATGTTCTGTTGTTTGGGAAATTCATTCTGTGGTAGATACGGAGCTTCTAAAAATGTTTCCTTTTTAATTCATGTGGCAACAAATATTCATGTTGTGATCATGACTATTAGTACAGGACTTGCTATTTTAAAAAATAGCATTAAATTGTACTTTAGTGTAAATGAAACTGAGTGATACCAAATTAATAACTTATATTTTATCATTGTTTATATACTATAAAAATATTGCTCTGGAAGCTGGAGAGATGACTGGGGGACCTAGGTCTAATTCCCAGCACCACAGGGAAACACTCTTATCTTACACTACAGTTCCAGGGAATCCGATGCCCTTTCTGGCCTCTGTGTGCACAGCTGGTACACAAACATATACAGGCAAAACATTCATACACACAAAACAAAAACAGATAAATCTGAAAGCTATTCTTCTCTGGTAACTAATCTCAGTCCCAAAACTCTTTTGAAGCATTTACTGGTTATATATGTTTAAGATATATTAGTAACCTAATTATTAAACTTATGACTGACTCATAAAAATACCTGGCATTTTACATTAATTTTAAAAATAAGACAAAACATAAACTTCCATTGGGGGGCAGGTAAATCAGTAGGGTATTTCTTTTAGTCTTTTACCAATGGCGTGCATGTGTGCATGCCTGAGTGCATGGTGTCTGTTGAAGGTCAGAGGTCAACCTGAGTATTGGCCCTTGCCCTATCCTTTTTTTTTTTTTTTTTTTAAAAACAGGGTTTCTTGACTGAGTTTTGCTCTTGACTTTGCTGAGTTTGCCAAGCTAGCTGAGGTTTGCACTGTGGGGCTGGCTGTTTTACATGGGTTTGGGAGATTCAAACTCAGGCCTTAATTCTTGCACGGCAAACACTTTTACCCACCTAAGCCTTCTCCCTAGCCCACATTCCCTGACTGTAAAGGGGAAAGAATGACTAAAATAAAATCACTATATTAATCATTATAATTTTATAATAATATTCCATGTCCCATTATTCACATTAACTTTAATAATAGGACAAAGCATAATAACTTCCCTTTGGTGTAGTAGAGAAAGCTTTGGGGTGTTCCATTGGTCTTTTGCCACCACCAACACATGGTGTGTGTGTGTGTGTGTCTGTTTGTGTGTGTGTGTCTTTGTGCATGTGCATGCATTTCCCCCCATCCATTGCCTCCCTGTCTATCACAGAACATCTTAAATGCCACTAGCAGACATTAAGCCATCCTCTCCAATTGTGGGTTTGTGGGATAGTCCAGCAACAGGCTTTGGAGAAGTTGCTTGCCACCTTATTATAACATACTTAAACTCAATAGCAATTCAGGCCTTACTGGGTGTTTACCTAATTTATTGTGGAAATGTGGTATTTAGACCATTGATTAAGTGAAGTTTGTCAGTACAGTTAAAAGAAATTAGAGACACTATCATTGCTAAATCACTTCACAATTCAAAGAAGTATTGTAAACATATGAATCCATTTAATTATAATAGTGCCAATTATAAGAGAAATTGTAACACTGAGAACAGTGGCTTTTATGTAATCATAATAATGGCATGTATTTATCTTGGTTTGGCAAGTTGGGCCTTTCTTTAATACTTGGCTTTGCCTAAATAGACTGTGGTTTGCTGAAACCCACAATAACCCCCACACCCTCCAATTTCTTATTTCAGAAAATACTGAACAATAATCACAGGTTATGAATGGCTTGATGTATGCACAACTAGGAAGTATCTCTGGGGCTTAAAAGGGTTCTCATTTACATTCTCCCATTGGCTGAAAGTATAAAATAAATAAAGATTCCTGTGTTGAATATTCCCATCTTTTCGCACACAAGTGCTTGAAGTCTGAATACAGTCAGAACTTACTACTTTTTGTGCCTCTTGTTTTTGTTTATTCAATACATATCCTTAAGTGTCAGTTGTAGCATTTGGTATGTAATCTATTAAAACTTACTGAGGACTTTGAAAATGTCCTCCATAAAAGATAATAAGAATAAATTTAATATTTGAGGATTGGCAAGCTTCATTTGTAATGTTGAGGTCAAACACTACCTGTTAGAATAACAGTTTGAAAAGCATGTGTGAAAAATTTCATTCTCTACTTAATAAAATTACTTAATAAAATTACTATTATTACTGAGCGAAAGGTGCTATCTAGTGGTATAAACAAAATCACTCTGCACTGGAGCCTCGCTGCACGTTAATGCCAGCCTTTCATTTGCTTCCCACCTGCTTTTAGGAAGGTAATTTGCGGCCAAATACTGTAAGCAGGCAAGAGGGGAGAAACCTCACTGCTGCTGAGTGAATGAGCAAAGGGCTCCAATGGAACCTCTACTTAAAAAAACAAAAAACCTTCTAGACATTTTGTATCTTAAGGATAATTTCTCATGGACACTTAGAATTTATTTATCTCCAAATTAAGCTTCACAGAACAATGTGTTAAAAATTAGCAGCGTGAAAGGGTTAATATTTTATCACTTGAAATTTGATATAAAATTGTGGGCAACCGATGACATGGCTCAGAGTACTTGATTATTCTTTTCTCAATAAATAAGAGTGGCATACAGTTAATTTCAGCACTGTAATTGAGCAATGCATTCTGGGAAGTTGAAAAGCTCTGTAAGATGAGGAAATGTTTTAGGGACTAATCATGAGAAGAAAGGAGCCTTTCATAGCCTGTATGATGGTGTTGTCAGAGCGAAAGGCAGATAATGATTCGGTAATAATGGCACATTGTGAATATTTAAGCTGAAAAGATTTGGGCAAAATGAACAGACATTGTTGGTTTGTTAAAACTGAACATTTGGTCTTTAGGCTTTAAAAGCATTCTGAACGCCGCACAACATTTTTATTCAAAATATTCCCTAAAACTAGATACTTTTTTGAAAGTTATAGCCAACACCACTAGAAGTTTTAAACTGATCATTTGTTTAGTTTGTTTTTTGTTTTTTCTTTTTTCTTTTTCTGTAGAAATGGGGCAGCAGGCTCTTTTTGTTGTTGTTGTTACAAAGAAGGTAAATAAAAGTTTGGTGTGTTCTTTCTTATAAGTCTTTTGAAAAATTTAGCTAAGGGAAACAACACCTTGAAAGAACATTCTCACAGGAATGATGTGAAACATGGAAGCAATTCCAATTGTGAAAAAGTAAAGCACTGTGTGCTGTTTATAAGTTTCTCCTTTGCAGTTAGTAAGGGTCTTGCCGCTGGGAGGCTGTTTATCTCCTCTTTTCTCCTCACTGCGTATTTACAACCTGTTTGTTTTCATTCTAGAAACATCTGTAAAATGCAGGTTTTTCATTTCCCACGTGGGGCGAGAGTTACTGGGCGTGTGTTCCAGGAGCTTCCTTTAGGTAGGAGAAGAGCTTTGAGCCCAAGCCCAGTCCAGCCTTTTCAAGTGCGACCATTTTAACAAAGCCGGTAAAAAGCTGCATCTTATTTTACAAAACGGAATATGGACAAAGCATCGCTATGTTGATAATGTTTTTTAAGACTTCAAAATGTGGTTCAGTTAAACAGGAAAACTTAAGGAACTAGTCTTAGAACACAGTTCACCCTCCATTATGCCCAGAGAGCCTTTGCTTATTATCCATATGTTACAATAACAGAAGGAATTTCAATCCTAGTCACTTTTTAATAAATATACTTTTCATGCATACTTTCACAAACAAAGAAATGAAACATATTTCTGGGGCTACACAAATGTTTTCTTGAGTAAAAGCTGATTACTTATTAAAATCGGGCTCACAATTTAAACCCAAATAACTTTTTTTTTAATGTTTCTGTTCTGAGAGGTTTTTTTTCTGAAGAGCTTGTGTTTACGCTAACATTTGCTGTTACCCATATGCTTTAAATCTGTGTATTTGCTTAAGCAAATACTGTTTATTTTTAGAACGGTTTAATTTTTCTTTGTAACTGGAATTTTTAGCAGTAATATTTTTTAAATTGAGTTAAATAAAATTGCCCTACGTAAAGGACATATTCTTCAGGAATTTTAAACTGCCAAATCCTTTATTACCATTAGCTGAGACGAGTTTGGGGGCAGGAAATACTCAGAGTCCAAAGGAAAATAGTAAAGCCAAATGAGTGGTTACCAGGCAGATCTGCTAGGACCCAAGTGTACTCTTGTTCTATTTTTTTTCAAAGGTGTTTTTATGAAAGGCCCCGTCTATGGCCCTCACAGAAGGGCCTTTCCTTGTGCTTCTGGAAGGAGGCAAAAACTTAGATGTTGACCTTTTATCTGTACAAATAAATGTGTACTTTTTCAAGTTTGACAAGGAGATTGGTGATATAAAATGAGGTTACATGTAGATCTGCTCATTCTTACTTTGGGAACATGAGGTGAACATTTCAGTTTGTATTGAGAGACTTCCTCAGGTTTATTTCTTACTTTCAGAGTCTCTAGGACGCTGCCATTATTCAATCTAATTTTCCTTCTGTGATTATGTGATTCTCACTTGACATTAAGGACTAATTTTATTTAGAAAGGCACTGGTTACCCCATCCCTCCTCCGCATCTTCACTCCTCAAATTTACATTTCCTAACCAGTCAACTCTGCTGCCTATGTCAAGGTCCTCTTAGCTTTCCAGGGAGACCAACTCAAACTTCCTGAACAAAAATTACTCTAGGAAAATTCACCTTATATTTTATCCTGAGTAGTTTATCGTCCATTTTAGAAAGCCTCTTGTTTGAAAACTAGTATTCTACTTCCAAGCTCCCAGACGGCTCTTGCCTGATATGAGGAGAGAAGCCTGAGGAGGGGCCTGTCTGGGGAGGAAGGAACTTTTGGTACTAGAAAAATCTCCTTTTCCTTACTGAGATATAAAACAGTAAGGGCAATTAGACATTGTGTTTAAATCAGGGAAATTAGAGGTTTCAATTAAATTTTCTAAAAAGATATTAAATGAGTTGTCTTGAACTTAACTCTTCAATGCTTTTCTTAAACATTTTTATTAAAATTTAGCTCAATTAGCATTTACTTAAATCCCACCTTTAAGTTAATGTTAACCAAAATATTTTTGTCACACTTTTGTCTTTTTTTTTATGCTCAATGGCAGAGAAAAAGAGAGGGAGGAGGGAAGGAGAGAGAGAGAGAGAGAGAGAGAGAGAGAGAGAGAGAGAGAGAGAGAGAGATGCTTTTGCTGTTCTGAAATAAATTTAAAAGACATGGCTATGTCTCTCCCTCTTATACATCTCAGCACATGTTACTGGGCAAAGGATATGAGGTTTAACACAGCAGTAGCTACAGTTATTTGTACACAGAGCCCTTTCTAGCTTGTAACCCTTATTACCCTCCCAAATCACACTTTGAGAAATTATGCCCTTTGGTCTTTTATCTGCATTTGGGTGATGAAACTCTGTTTTGGCCTCCGTGGTGAAAATCCTTTCCCTACTGATTGCTGCCATCTCATTCTGACCCCTAGTCTGCTCAGTCTCCATCTGGGTACCAGGAACACACAGAGGGGACCTGACCTCACAGCCAGAGTCCTCACTTCGGCTTGGCTCCTCCGTACAGCCCACTGTGACTTACTCTCAGGACTTCACGCTGTGTCCTTGGAGACAGCAGTGCCTGGACCGATTCCAAGTTGGTGAAAGGGTGTTCTAATAATGCTCCAAGGTGGCACCACTTGCTGATCAAGAGGACAGGGTGAGGGTGTTGAAAATGTGACCTRCAGAGGTCATTTCACATGGCTCTGAAGCCCCTTCTTATAAGGTCTCTGTTCCCTTCCTCTATTGTTCTCAGCACCAGGGAGTTAAGTCTTAAGCTTCTCTATTATGTTGTTGTTGTTACTACCTAGAAACAGACTATTATTGTTGAGATCCATGGCAGAAGACTTTATTGAACACCTCTGATGTAAATTTGCACCGTTTCTCAAAACATTCCCAAGTTGTCTATTATGTTATGTCTGTCATGCCAGCACATGAAAGACTGAAGCTAAAGGATCACGAGTTTGAGGCAAACCTTAGCTGTGGAGAGTTGTAGTCCTTTCTGGGCTGTGGAGAGAACTGTTATCTCTGAAATAAAAAAAAAAAAGAAAACCCAAACCAATCAATCAATGTTCATGAAGAGGAATTGATTGGAATGCTTTAACCTAAAATTAAGTATTTGCTACAATAGCATTGTATAATTTTTTTATGTACTTAGTATCTTTGGGGGAGATTTGTATTCTTAAAGCATGGGCAACTGTAGCAATGCTTTTTAATTTTTTTTCTTGTCTTCAAAAGAAGGTTTGCTTGTTCTCATCTGAGGCTGACATCATAGTAACTGAGAAAACACAATAGCTCTTTTCTATCAAATATGTATGTTTGTATCTTTGTAAAAGTTTTAGATTTGTGTGTATAGTCCCCACTAGTATGAGAGATGAAGTTATTTAGTGCTTGAGCAATGCTGTGCTAAAAAAAATACTTTTAAAACACATACTCAATGCAACATCAATTCTAATCTTCCTAAAAGTAGACCACAGTAATTCCAGAAGATTCAGCACAATTCATTAGATAAATGGCTTGCAATTTTAACAGACCACAAACATATATTTGCAAATTATTAAAAGTGAAACAAGGTCCTGGTGGTAATTCATGCAATCAAATTAGCTAATGCATTAATTGGTGATATGATTTGGAGGTGTGAGCTGCGTATCCAACCTAGGCGAGTGCTCTGCCACGGGACTGCTCAGCCCCAAGCCAGTAATATGTCTCATATACCCAGCAGAAGAAATGAAATGCTCAACATCCAACAAATATGATTAGCAGGGAAAAATCCATCTCTGGCAGAAACTGCTATTTGCGGACTGCTTAATGTGGTGTGTGGTTCTGCACAGGAGTGTCTGGGCTTCCTAAACCCAGACCCTGCCTCATGCTATGGACCATTAGCACCACTTGGGAAGTAACATGTGCCTCAGTAGTTAGCACTTAGGCTGTGTTTTAACAAGTCTCCAGATATGTATTTACACGATAGACTATACTGACACCTTTCAGTGCTATCTGTCAATCATGGTTTAATAATGCTCCTCAACACAGGGTTCGTTTTTATTGTCTCTCTATTTATTTTATATTTTCAGGAATTCCTGGTCACCTGACCCCTTGGCAGCCTTCTAAAAGCCCACACAAGCCTTGCTTCCCAGGCAGGGCTGGAAGGGGTGTTTCAACCCTTGTGAAAGAGAAAGGCAGAAGAAGTGAGGGCAAAGCCAGTTGGAAGGGCTCGGCAGAGGCGCCTCCTCTCCCGAGATGCTTTCATTATGTGCTTGGCAGCCACCTGCCGCCATCTTTTTATTTTCCTTTTTAGTGAAAGGATTTTACATCAGCAGATATTATTAAAAAGATTTTATTTAACATGCAGACGCATTTTGTGCGCAAGCGACTGCTTGCTCAAGAGTCTAGGAAGGCTTCGTGGGAAGAGCGCAGCGATCCGAGCCATATGTATCGGGCAGGTTGCCAGTTGTTGCCAATATGCCCAAGCCACCTGGCCGCGCACTCAGCCAAGTGTGCCACTGTGACCAGCCGGCTCGAACCTCGCTGCCTTTCAGGGCTTAGGAGCTCTGAGGCCTGAGCTGTACTGTTTTGCCCCCGCTGCCAGCGGTTCCCACTCCCACAAACTGCGCAGCCACACTGACCGGTGACTCACAAACGCCCATTTTCAAAGGAGCTCTCCCTTTGTTTAAGACCCATTCACTGATGTTGAACCCGTGCCATCAGATGAGCCTGGAGATACTGCCTGGAACCTTCCCCCATATGCGGTAGACAGACACAGCCTGGCTGGCTGTTCTGGTTCCCAGCCTGTAGCGACAGGGTTTGAGATTCCGCTTCGCCAAGGTTTGGGTTGGTTTTATTTGCCGCTGGTTTCAATTTTTATTTTGAGTGGTTCTGACTTTTAAATGTTTGGAAACGTTTGTTCATTTGCTTTTCCTCTTTTTGTTTAGCATAGAAATCGGTCGAGTTGTTTCACAATTTATTTATCAAACGCGGTTTCATAATCTTTGGCAATCCAGGTCAGGCAACAACCAGGGACAGGCAGGATCTGGGCATAGAAACTTGAAGACTGCTTCGTTCTTTTTGCAAGCCACAGTAGAGAAAGGTTTACACTAAAGGTCTGCCCTCTGTGAACAGAATCTGAGAATTGTATGCACACTTGTTTCCCTTTTTGCCTTGGCTCCCAAGAAACTCAGAGATGAATTTAGTTCTTAACCTCAGTAGGTGCTTAGGTATGTTCCTGCCCCCATTACATGTTTTCTTCACATTTGTAGTCTTTGTTTACATTTGTGCACGTCTTGTTTATATTTGTAGTTTTTGCGGGGACAACTTGAATAGGTGTCTATTTAATACGATCATGAACCATTACTTACCGTTCTGTTTTCTCAGAAGGTAGATAGATAAATAAAACTCTGGCCTGCCTAGCTGTGATGGTGGATTCCGTGAGCTGTTCTAGGCTGAGCGGGTGTCTGACGAGATCTGTGTCAGCGTACCACAAAGTGCACACTAGCCTTTGGCCTGGACATGCTGTGGCCTCCATTCACTCTGTGCTGTGCAGGTTGCCTCTGTCTCACCGACCCTCTCGGTAGCCACCAGAAGCTGGGTCTGGAGGAACGGATGTTACTGAATAAGCTGACTCGTCCACTCTTTCATAGAGAGGCTTCGATGTTCCCAAAGATTTAACAGATATTATTATAACGTTCCTTTTTGATTAAAATTGTCAGACACGTCAGGAGAAGCATGCGGATCATTGTTGAAGTGTGTTTCGGGAGCCCATTTTTCATTCCATTAATAAGGCCTGTTCAGATCACAACATTCTGGCCAATGTCCTGTGACACGCTCAACAAAGGCTGGAGCAAGGTGGGGCTGCACCAGCAAACAAGATGGATCGTTGGTGCTGGGGGAGTGTCCCCAAGGGTTTCCGCAGCCTGTCAGAGAGGCTGCAGCTGTAACCACCCATCTGTGCTTGCTTGGCTTAGGCCTGCTTCAGTATCGAGTGCTTACCCTGAGGAAGGTGTTCAGAAGAGTTCATGGGATCAGCCAAATAATAATGCCCAGAATATGACAGGGCTACCGTGGGTGAAGAAAAATTCCTGTGGTCCACAAACTGTTTACCTTTTGACAGATCTAAAATTCTAAACTCTTTGCAGTATTCATTGTATTGCTTGTTTTCCTTGTGAAAAGGAGTAGCAAACACTCAGCGTCTCTGTCCATGGGTAGCCCCGAGTGTCTTTGTCCGTAAGTAAGCCTTGAGTGTCTCTGTCCATATATGTAAGCCTTCAGCATCTCTGTCCATAGATACTACTCAACATCTCTGTCCATGGGTGGCCCTGAGTGTCTCTGTCTAAAGTCTGTCATATACTAACCCCAGAGACACATCTTAGAGGGTCTTCCCTGTCCACACCCTGGCCTTGTGATCGAAGCTTCCTCTGTATATCTGATCCTAAGTAGTATGGCCCTGACTATTTGAGGATATGCTTTTCTTTGAAAAATATTTGTGTGCAACAAGAAGCTCTGTAATTCTGGACAATGAAAGGCTGTTAAGTATTACTACTTTGGTATTAATTATTTGAGATTTAAAAGGACCTGATAAGAATCTGTTTATAACCAAGAATTCAGATATCCTTCACAAATGATGCAAAATCGTTTTCTGTTAAATATAGGAGAATAAATAAATAGATCTCATCAGAATTGTCTGAAACAAGCCATTAATGGATTAAAAGATAGAAATTAGATTTTAAAAGGTTTTGTGGTTATTTTTTTAAAAAATGTTTTAATTTTGTTTTCTTAATTTTGTAAGAAATTTTGTAGAAATTTCTAGAGAAAGCTTTACTGATTTTACTGAGCTAAATATAACTTAGAGATATTCTTGGGAAAATATTGTGCAGTCCTTCTATATAGCCACCCCACCTACTTTATCATATATTACTAGTAGAGATGCTTATTTTTGTACTTATGTTTGAAGTTTTGTGAGAGATTTACAGTACAAGGAATTTTGTATTGGTGTCTTCAACGTTTGCCCAAACACAGAGGTCCTAAATCTCACTGTCCCAGGCAAGATCCTTAGAAAGTGTTGTTTTATAAAAACTGCCTTTGCTCTTATTAACTGACATCAGCCTATTGAGCATAAACGGACTATTCGACTACACACTGTCTCTTTGGCGAACCATTTGATCCATTTATCGGGCACCTAAAACCCCCTCCGAAGTCTGTGGATGACGGTGGTGAGGACAGAAGCCTGTGTCTGCCCTTCCTCCGCAACGTGCACTTGTCAGCCATGCTGACAAGTTTTCCTGGAAGAAAACAAAAAGCTTTAAACGTTGAGTTTTCTACCAAAACCAAGAATACTGGCACAAAAACCTTGTTAGAAATAATTCCAAGCAAAAGGCATTTGATAAAATTTGACACCGATTCCAAACTTTCAAAAAGTCTTTGAAATCCAGCCACGAGGAAGCAAGAATGCAGATGGCAATGCTGCCAGCAGGTACGCTCCATCCATGAACCATGAGATGTTGCAGTCAGCCCAGTAAAACCACGAGTGAGACAAAGACAACGGTCAGTGTTCAGTGGGCATCTGGAGCTTTTACTACGAGAAAGTGAGTCACAGGTCGCACAGCGTTAGAAAAGAGCAGACAGCTACCTTTATTTATGATGACAACTAGTGGCACAAAACACTCAACCTTTTGGATTCTTATTGGAAAAAATATAGCTACCCATGGACAGAGATACTTAGGGCTACCCATGGACAGAGATGCTAAGGACTATAGTTTAAAAAAAAATGAATACTCACACAGTAAACTTTAATCAGCTAGTTACCAATACTAAGAAGCTGTGGTCGAGAGAAGAGGAAAAGAATGAATCAGGAAAACATTACAAAGCAAAAAATATCCAGGAAACCCTTCAACTAACTAGAGAGTAGCTTGAAAGTCCAGTGGTGAAGTGGATGCAAGGAGCTATGGAGGTCGCATGGATGGACACAGGTGACATCTATCAAGACCACATGCAGCATGGACCCAAAGTTAGCTCTTTCTCCTCCTTCAAGTTCCATATCCAATCATCATGGAGTCCTGCGTGTTCCCTCTGGCCAGCATGTAAACCAGCTCCCACCACTGTAAGTCCTTCGCTTTATGTTCTTTCCAGCCTAGACTGTTTCTAGTCTCCTCTGTTTGCTCCCATTCTTTCCACGCCATTCATCTCTTCATTACACTGTTGCCAAGGTGATCTTTCCAAAAAGGAATTATCACTTCTGACTGGCACCCTCCATTGGCTTCTCATCATCTCCTGTAGAGGATCCAACCTGGTGCTCCAATGCCACCATAGAGAATACCATGTTCCAGCTGTCTGATACAGTACTGTTGGAATGCTTTCACTTCCCCCAAGGTGCTCTGGGTGCCTTGGAACTACAGAATCAGTGTGATGTGTATGTGTGTCTCTTTACTGCTTAGGAAGTTCTCCCTTGAGAGGGATACACAGCCTGGAAGACTCCAGTCCCTCTGTAGCATTTAGCTTAAGCACTCTGTCATTTGAAAATCCACTCCAGACACTCAGCAAAGTTAGGGGCCCTTTATGTACCTTTACTGTGACATTATCACACTTCTCTGTAGTGACTGTTGAGCTTCACAGGAATAGGGACCTCTCTGTGTCCCTGGTATATGACTCAAGGTTTGGAGCATGGATGGTATTCAAGGTTATTCATTGAAATGTATACTTAAAAAATCATTTTCTAAACACTTGTTTTCATGAGAAAAATTGCAGTGATGTAATCATTTTCAGGGCGACTGCTTTATAATTTCTTGGTTGTTTTTGGCCTCTTGGGATCTAAACAGAAACTGGAGATAAACTTAGTATAACTCATTTTTGTGCCACCACTTTAGCCTGACGCATGTTTAATGCTTTTTCAGCGAGAAAGTTTTATGCATTAAGGTATGGTTTGTGTTTCTATGGTCTGTGCTGATTGTATCTTTCTGAGATGTTTTGTCTAGGTTGAGGGCTTCAGCTAATTTGCTGACATCTGCAATCATATAACAAGATATTACTTCAGATAATAAATGATACAAAGTCATAAATATGTAAGCTTCAGATCCATTAAAATATTTATTCAAGTTCTCTTATTTACTTGGGGCTTAAGTTGGCATTGCAGAAAGTTATAAAATGTCTTAGGTTCTAAGGAGATTGCCTAGGGTAAAGACCTGCTCACCTGACAGGGACACGAGCCTGTAAGCAGCAGGGCTGTCTAAGGAGACCTGGCAGGCATTCCCACGGTGCACATAAGTTTTAGTGTTTGGGGGGCTCTGCTAGCTCTGCGCATCCACCAGTGATGGCTTGTTTCTGCAGTCCAGGTTTTCGGTCCTATCACCAAGCCTCGGACTTTCATATAGGAAAAACRAAGCTTAGGAACTGTCAAAGTGGAAGGCTTATCTCCAGGAAAATTGCGCCCTCACTTTCTTAGCTAGGTTATGTTGGAACGGTGACAATGGTTTTGGGTGGTTCCCGTGTTTGCAAGCATCCCACAGCCACCAATTAGTCTCCCAAATATTCCTGGATGATTAGGTTATACTCATTTAAACTAAAAGGGGGGATTAAGTCGTATATCATATATGTACATATTTATGTAAAGCAGAGCAGAGAAATGCTGCATAAAATTTTATTGCCACTAGTTTGAGATGACATGTTGTAAGTGGCAAAAGCCACAACCAGTTATGCAGGTCACCTCAGCTAAATGCCAATAAAATGTTTCTCACTGTACCACCATCCAGCACTCTGCCTATGCAACACTTTTAAAGAGTTTTAAAATTTTCCAGTGCAGTAAAAAGTTTTTATTGGTGCCATATTTCCAACTTGCTGGCCTGTAAATATTTATCCTATTAATATAACACAACTTTTTTTAAAAAAAAATTCACAGTAGGGGACCCTTTCTGAAAACATCTTTCTTTGAAATTTAGTCCGCTTTTTCTGCCTGGAGTATAGGCATTTCATTTTCAATGTTTTTGCCCATTTCAAAACCAACTGTGGTTYGCCTCCTCCCCCAAGCCCTTCGTGGGCATGTGCACCAGGCAATGCAGTTTGTACTTCTGTCTAACTCTTGCCTTCCTTCATAAATCCACCTGACCCTTAACTTTGCTGTGCTAGGTTTGAACTCAGGATCCTACACCTACTATGCAGGCGCCTGACCACTGAGATACGCACCCTTCTATTTCTGGTTTATTGTCAAATTTTGTCACTAAACTTTTAATTGAGTGCATATCATCTCCTCAAAATAAGTTCTAGGCCCCTGGACATATATTCAATGCCTTTGTGTTATGTTTGTGTTTTACCCTAGCTTTTTAAAGATATTCATTGGCTGTTAGAGATGACAGACAGACCATGAAAGACCTGTCTTAATCTCAAACTACTATGTGCATACAATTCACTTGGGAGGGATTGTTTAAGGAAGTGGAATCCTCAAACCTCTAGTGCAAGAGGACCAAAGTGTATCTACCGCTAAGTGCCAGACAACTCAGATGCAGGATCACAGACCTGTATTGAGAAAGCAAGCTTATGGGAGGTGGGGAAGGAACCACTAACTGGACATTATTATGATGCTATGCTATTGCAGAGGTTAACTAGTACCCATATGTTCCAAGAGTTTAAGAATCACAGCATAGCAGCATGTACAGAGAGCAAGAAAACCAGAAGAGCGAGGTGCCGAGTCCTTGACTGAATAGAAGAATGAATGTATATATCTAGAATCGGACTAAAGCAGCTATAGCACATAGTGGGCTTTATTCTTTGGAGCTAATTCAGTAAGTTTTCTGAACCTTAGTTTCTCCCTCTGTAATATCAGGGTGACAGTGGCTATATCCCAGAGACTCTGCTGGCCTGAAGGGAGTTCAGGTATAATTGGGATTCTTGGATCTACTCAAGGGTGGACATAGGCTGGGGCAATGGAGTCCCAAACCTGTCCCATTAAATTGGTCTCACTAATTGCTGAGCGTGATGTTATCATTTTCCTTGGAGAATCCATAGGTAAATGTACAGAGAGCTGTGCAGTCTCTGAACTTGTCTTTCTCATTTAAAACAGTCTGGGCAGGGGGCGAGGAAAGTGATGACCTTCCTTTCCCATGCTCCCCAAAGCCTAGGCAGCTCTGCGCACCTGGTGCTGGCCCATCCGCATCCCGTGGGTGTGTGAGCACCGCCTCTCCCCGATAGCTCTTCTGTGACTTGAATGCTTGTCCCTGTCTTTGTCTCCATTCCTCTCAGGCCACTTTGCCTTTGGTAGCCCATACATAGTGTCATGTAAAAGAAATTAATCCCTCAGACAGGCCCCGTGGCTAGCTGCAGCCTCAGCAGCAGATGGGGTATTTAAGGCAAAAATAGAAAAGTCTATGCCTTTTGTTTAAGCAGCCTGTGAGGCTGTCAGGGTCCCCACAGTCTTGTCAGACTGCTTTCCTGGTCAGGGAATGGAGGACTCAAATAACTGAGGACGGACCCATCCCAGATGGCCTTCCCTTTAAAGGCATCAAGAGACACGTTTTCTACTGTGTGTTTTAATGTTTTCTTTCCTGGCTGGTTGGCTTACTTGTTTGTAAAGGTGGTTAGGAGTGAGTTGTTTCCCCTAAAATACAATGATTGTGATGGCCATACCATCAGACATCTGGCTTTGGTTCCCTAGCTTTGAGGTTTTTCTGGGTAGGTCCTGTCTTGGTCCTGGTTATGGCATTACTCCCTTTACCAGACTTCACTGTGAAGAAAGACGGTGCAGTTGCCGATAAAGAGCAGGTGGGCACACAGAGCCATGTTTGTAGAGGGAACATCAGAATATGGTAACAAGCAGTGAAAGGAGGGGGTGGTCTATGGGCTCATCATTGATTTTTGGAGATGATTGGGTCAGCTTCGCTATTCCAGAGACTCCTAGCTCTTATAGGGCTGTGCTTGACACTGACATTTTGTTTTGGGTCACTGTTTCATTTCCCAGGGCAAAGGACAGATACCAGACCCGATCTATGTTGGGCGAGCACTTTGCCAGTGGCCCAGTCCTGGTGATGATAATCACAGACCATTGGCAGTGATTTTTTTCTCCTTGCGTGGTGTCTGAGCCTTCCTCCTTTCCTTAGCCCACACCTCATGAGGAAATACAGGGATTGCTTGTATATTCTACCATGGATGACGGGCACATTAAAGACACCGGGTGCTGAGCAGATGATTGAAATTCAACTCAGGGTAGCCTCACCCTTTCATTTTTTAGAATCTACTAGAAAAATAATGCTGGGAAGATAGGGCGGGGCCAAGTCATCCTCTCTAGGTGAGAATAGGTGTGTGAAAAGCCTACTGCATAGAGTCACTGGAAGGAGCTCCTAGCCTAAGAGGTAAGAAGCAGAGGCGAGATGGGAGAGCACTGGAACCTCATTCCACAGTGTATGGCGCAGAGGACCAGCGCTTCACAACTTTAAGGCAGGTGTTTGGCATAGTTTTTCATTGTGTCTTTGCTATGATTCTCTTAAGTGCATTGAAACCACAAATCACAACCTTCACCAAAATAGATACAAAATAGGCAGATACAAAAATAAATAAATAGATAAATAAATAAATAAATGAGAGAGAAAGAAAGAAAGAAAGAAAGAAAGAAAGAAAGAAAGAAAGAAAGAAAGAAAGAAAGAAAGAAACTGAGAAAAAAGCATTCCACAAGAATACAAAGAAGTTCTGGTTTTGTCTTCTTCATCAAGTTCTTTTTGGTGTTTGTGTTTGGATACAGGGCTTCCCTCTCTATGTACCAGCACTGACCTCAGACCCATGGTCTGCCCCAGCTTCCTGAATCTGGATTACATTATGCCCGTGTGACTGACATCCTTGTATATTTGCATCCTGGTACATAAGATGGACCATAATTCCTGAGGGAACCAATGAACACAGACCCAGTAGCTTCCTTCCCCCAGCAGTATAACCTAAGCTCCTGCCGGATAGGGTTTTTCATCCCTGAAACATCACCCCACAGTGCTGAATGAATGAAACCAATGCAGTTCTTAACCTGGAACGGTCAGGAATGTGGCCACTTCTACTCTGTAATATGGAATCCCACACTTCCATGCAGTGTTTGAAATAAAGATCTCTCCCAGCTCTACAAATAAGCACTTATTATCACTTTCAAGTAGTTTTATTAAAGCAAAGATACTATATGAATTAGTTGGACAAGTGACTGATCAATAAATAGTTCGGTGTCTGTAGAGGCTAAATTATGTTTAACTATATTAAAATGTCAATTCTGAAAAAAGTAAACTATTTTTCTTCTGAGCAGAACATGAACTATCAAATATGAACTATCAAAAAAAAACCCTTACCATTTATTTTTAGGAAAAAAATTGACCAGAATAAGTTAAATTGTTTTTATATTAGTTGTATGATTTCCCCCTACCCTATTTTATAAACATTTTAAATGGTGAAATGTTCTGTAAGTTCCCTATACTTTTATATTTTCCTACGGCCTCCCTAAAGATCTTGATTTACTGGGACCCACTCGTGGTGCTGGGATTTCCCAGGTGTATAATTGACCTAACAGTACTCACATACCTAGTAAGCGGGCATGCGACTTAATTAGTGAACAGTGGTAAAACCCCTCAAGAGAGTTCTGAGTCAGAACGGAAGTGCATTGTTATTAATCATTATTACTATTGTTATTATTTTTAAATGGCTTGGAGCCATCTCTGAACTTAGCAATAAAATAAATGTATCTAATAATTCTTTCTGTGTGCATGCTCTGTGGTCATGGGTTTCACAAATTAAATGGTGGAATACTTGTAGGATATGATTATAATGATCCAAGTAAATGATCCTCAACCAATTCAAAATTATGTGATTAAGACCCCAAGGAGCTACAGCAAGCAGTCTCCCTTGCTTCTTTTCTGCTTGGTGTTGACCCTCTGTGTGTTAATTTATGTGAAAGGTTAAAAAGTGAACTCTTAACACACTAGCCAAGTGTGTGTGTGTGTGTGTGTGTGTGTGTGTGTGTGTGTGTGTGTGTGTGTGTTTGGGTTAAAATTTGAGAGTATCTGTGATCCGTGGCCTGAGAGACAAAGAAGCCATTTCAGATATGGCTAGCTTCACTTTCTGTAAGTGGTAGAGTCAAGCCTTTTTTAAAACATTCTATGTGGAATATGGTCAGATATCACCTGAACAGTTGCAGGTCCCCTCCCGTCCCCTTCTGTTAAGTAGCTGCATTCTGTGTATGCAAGGTTGTGATGCATGTCCCTGGAGAAGCAGCTAGCACTGCCAACTGTCTGCTCTCAGCTTGAATTATCTCAGGCAGACATCCTGGCTAGCTGCAATGCAAGACGCAGGGCTCAGGCCTGGGAAGACCTAACTTTGGCAGCCCTAAGTTGGGCAGTGAAAAAGAAAAAGGAAATTCTATCTTTTCTGGTGCTTTTCCCTTCTTGGTTTTCCTAGTCAAAATCAATGGTGTGGTCGATAGCTGGCTTTGACTTGTTCCCTGCATGCTGAGTTTTCCTGATGTAAACCTTCAATGTCTGGGCTTTAGACTTTGTGTGTCAGGGAAGGCTTGATGCTGTCACAGCCCTCCTGAGTTACATTTTATTCCCATGGTAGCCTTTGTAATCCAAGAAGGGAAGCAGAGATCAATTTTTACACCATTTAGTTGTTGAAGAAATTTTTCTTTCTGACAGTTGATGATTCTTACAAAAATCAACCATATTTACATATTTTTCTCTAAACAGCAAAAGTGAATAAAATGAGATCTTTGCATTAGTGAATAGTTTGAAATGAAAAACAAATCAAGTCCTGCCCTGAGTTGTTAAAATGCAGTTGGGAATTTTTTACATTCCTTTCCCATGACAAAGAATGACACATTTAATTTAAATGTATCCATTTGGGGAAATACTTGKTAATCTGTACAGTGACTATCAGGGTGGTATACAGTCAGCTCTGTGCTCAAGTGGGTTTAGTGCATATCTGAATCTATATGCTGGCTCTTATGCATATTGGATAATTAAGAAAAACAAAAACCATTATATATGATGTATGTTTAGAAGTTCCTATTTTCATTTGTTTTTTTTTCCAATGGACTCTCTTATTGTCTGGATTAGTAATTGCTTATTTTCTTTTCTAAAACTTGTGTCCTTCCATTGTATTCTTCAATATAATACCTAATATCCCCAATTGTAATTTTCCTTTTATTGCTTATAGTGTGGTCAATGAAGATAAGACAGTAAGAGTGTGTTTGTAAAGTTTATCCAAGTTTTGAAAGACATTTCTTAGTGGTTTAAAAATAGTTTGTAAAATCATTAGGAAACACAGAGATGGAGACATTAACCTTAGCTTAATGGCGAGGAGTACATAATACTCTTGCGGAGAACCAGACTTCAGTTACCCGCACCCACAGTGAACAGCTGTTAACTGTGTGTAACTCCATCTCTAAGAGGATGAGATGCCTCTGGCCACCAGGGGCATCTGCACTCATGTGAACATACTGCTATACACACACACACACACACACACATGCACGCACACACGCACACGCACACATGCATGCACACGAACACACACGCACACTTAAAAATAATAAAAATAAATCCTTAAAGTAAGTTAGGAAGCAACATCCTACAAATTATATTTCCTTAAAATACTAAATATATTTATTTAAAATAATTCAAATACTTGAACGGCAATACCTTAGAAAGAACATTAGAATCAGGCCTCGTCCTCAGTGTTACATATCAATCATGTTGTATTAATTGAAAGGATTTGATATAATCTCATAAAGAAACAGGCAAACTCTGGGCTTTCCTCTGTACTGAAAATCTATCATTCATGTCTTCCATTACTGTGCTATAATTATGGTAAGTGAAGCAGAACAGGATCAATAGAGCAATTTATCAATGCATTCTGAGCCATCCTAGCATGGTTTACGTCATATCACTGCAGATACTGTCACTCAGCAGAGAGACATTGAGTAACATAACGATGTTAGGCTGACCCATTTCAGCATAATGTCTTCCTATGTAATGTTCCAGTTCTGAGCATGATTTGATGAATTGTTTCACTTTGGAAGGTATTATATGAATTAAGATATTTCCTGAATTGAGATAGGTTCAGGCTTCAGGTTTAAGAGCCCTGCACTAATGTGAGCACTGTAGCTGATGCTGTGTCTTCTCCCATTCCCGCRTCTTTGCAATGCACCTCATTGGAGCTAGAGGACGAGCCAGGTGCTAGCACACCGCAAGGAGCACCAATACGTAAATAAATCTGTGGCCATTTTATTTAGTAACTCTAGTCTTTTATCTTTGAACATCACACAGTTTAGAATTCTTTAGGCTTTATTGTCATATTTGTGATTTGGCAATAATAGTTGGCTAATAAAAGATTAGTTTGGGGATTTCCCCCCCCCCAAAGTATGAACAGTATGGTCCTTTTATACTGAAGCTTTTCCCCTGTGTTGATATGGAATTATTAAATATTCATAACATTCAAAGGAAGTTACTGAGTCGTGCCGTAAAGTGTTATTTATTTCCATATGAAAAGAGATATTTTCAGATTATTGGATTGCCATTTTTTCCATATGTTGTAAAATTTCACTCACTGTCATTTCAGTTAGTTCACTAGTGTAGAGAGCTGTACAGGTTTTATAACGATGTCGGTCCCAGTGATGCACAGTTACCACTTGTATTTTAAGTTGTTAGACATTAAGAAATGCTTTCAATGATAATGTAGGGCTTTTGGGATTTTGTTTGTTTGTTTTTTGTTTTATGGGGCTTGGGGTGGGGTTGTTTTTATTTAATTAAATACTTCCAAATTAAATACTTTAAAAAGTGAAGGAGTGAAGCTGAGGATGGCATTGTTGTTTTGGAAAACACTAAACTCTGCAAGCTTTTCTTTTTCTCCTTCTAGATGATTCTTAAGAGTGATTGTTGGGATAAGGGGTGAGGGGCGTCTCCTTACCCACGGAGAGTTTTGTACTACATGACTGATACTTCCCTGGGCTCATGAGATAAGACCATGGGTACAGTCTGTGATACTCTGTGGCCATTGTCTTGAATCTAGTTCACAGCTTGCCTTTGAACAGACTCTGAAACATTTTGATAATTTTTGTGGGTTTTGTGGGGCCAAGCATGTCTGCCTTTCTTTTTCTTACCTGCTTCTGGTAAGAGTCTCCAACATCATTTAACAGCTTGTCTGCAGAGGCTTAAGAACACAGAATAGCAGCTGCATTACATAATGCGTTCTAAGTTAAGGAATTTGAGATGTCATTACCCAAATGAAGATGTAAATTGTTTTGTTGGCAAGACTTATAAGAGGATTTTGTTGTTGGTGGTGGTATTTTGTTGCTGTTGTTGTTTGTTTGTTTGTTTGTTGGGTTTTTTTTTACCTGATATCACATTGTATTGGTTAGCATGGACTATTTTTAACCAGCATTCTATTTAAACAGTGTCAGCGAATTCTGAGAGCTTGCCAAACAAATTCTCAAAATGGTTGCCAAGCTGTAAGATGGCTGCCAAGATCTAAGCACACTGAGCAGGTTCAAAATGGTGACCAACTTCTCAGGATTTGTTGGTCAGGTTCTCCTTCTGCCAGTCCCTTCCCCCATACTCTAACACCCAGAAAGGGGGAGATCCCAAAGATGCAAGTCTTGGCACTAACTCCTTGGCACGAGTCGTTATAGTGTCATCCAGAGATTTGAGGAGTCACCGTGAACTTCTTGTTTCACATGCTTGGCAGGAGACGATTCGAGGGATACCGGGGTGAAAAACCATTGTAAAAGAACATGGCCGTCTCCTCTCCCTGATCTAGTGTGTACCAGAAAATTCTCTAGAAGGGATGTGGGTAGACTAGACAAGGCAGTACTATTCAAAGAGCTTTTTAAGCGAGAGCAGAAAGCATTGACTAAGACTTTTGGGCTGTGCCTTTTTGTACTGCTTGCATGAAGTGGCACAAACTTTATATACAACAGGTTTAAGATTTATTTTAGTTTTGCATTTGTTTACTTAAGTTTATAGCAATTGCATTCTGGCAGTTGTGCTACTTAGCAGATTGAAATAAAATCATAGGGTGAATTAAAACATACTGCTGTTAGTACTGATTAGAATTTTAGCTTAGTGTAAATACCGGATGCAGGGTCCAACTTTTCAGACACTTGGCATGAGCTCAATAAGGATCTCCAGGCTACACAGGAGACAGTGTGTGTGCTTGGATGCTTTAAGAATTCTTGGATAGGTGCAGCAGATTGCTACTGCTGGCACGGTGGTTCATTGTGCTGGCTGCATAATGCGCTCGGATTCCAAGGTAGACAGAAGAACTGGGGGAATGATAAAAGGGAGAGTAGTTTGAACTTAAAACACAAAACCTGAAGAAAAGGATTTCTGTTTAAATTGTGGAGCCGTTACTGTGCACTTTGGCCAAGGATACAAACAATGATTCCTAAACTAAGATAAAAACACAGGGCTTGTGGCGATTTGAAGGATGCTAGTAGTAAATACAGTTCTAAAACTGGAGATATTTCTGAGATACTTTGAACGTATACAGATGGATTAGTTTCTGCAGGCAGTAAGTATAATGAATGAATTCCTTAAAGGGGGTTTGTGTGTAGCACCACCAGAGACTAGCTTTTGTTCTGCCTGAGACGAGATTCTTCAAGGTAGTTTTTAATTGGCACAAACACTTTGGTTGATTCTTGGGTAGCTTTCAAAAAAAGCTGCTGGTCCTAACAGGTGCTCTTGCTGTTGCTGATAATAGTTCAGAACTAGAATTAGAAGTTACTTACTAGAGTGAGTTTTTTGAACTCTGTGAATTTGGGGTGGTTCAGCATGGAGCCTGCTTGTTGCTATGCACATGGTAAGTCAAAAGACAAAAAAGTGGCTTTCGATACATTGGAACTTTTTTCTTACAGTTAGCCAAAGCTGCTTGTTGCCATTTAAGCCTCCTGCTGTCCATTTCTAGCCTTTGCTCTCATAGTAAGCAGTTGTCAATAAAGACACAATCATTTGATAGGTGAAACCAGATTCACTGACAATGCTCAAGTCTGAATTCAGGTACTTTTCCATGAAGAAAGGTAGTGCCCATTTAGAAGCTTTGAATATCGGTTCGGGCTGGGGCTAAGGAGGTATCTGGCATTGGCTTGGCAGTGTGTCTGAAAGTTGCAAAGCTGATCTCTCAATATATTTTTATATGGTCTATTTATACTGTCCTGTGACATTACACCATTAAATAACTTAAGCCTTGTGGTGCGCACAATGCTGAAGAGATGGTGGTGCACTCAGTGGTTAAGAGTGCTTCTTATGCAAACATGAGGAACTGGATACAGATAGATCCCCAGCCCCCACAAAATAGCCAGGCATGATGATATGTACCTGTAACCCTAGCATTTGGGGACAGAGATGGGCCGATCCTGGGAGTTCTGTGGCTACTTGCCTAACTGACCTGGCAACCTTCTGGCTTAGTGAGAGAGCCTGTCTCAAGGCAATAAGGCCAGAAACAAGTACTTAACAGCCTCCTTGGGCCTCCACGTGAACGCAGAGAAATATGCACCGTGTATACTGACATTTCTCCCTCGTTCTCTTTTTCTGTCCTTCCCTCCCTTCTGCCCCCCTCTCTCTCTGCCTCCTCTTTCTCTGTCTCTTTCTCTCTCTCTCTATCAAACACATACACACACACACTTTTTGTGATAATTCTTACACGGTGTACTATTACTTCTTGAGAAAGCACCGAATAAAGCCTTTGTTTTCAAATTAAAAATCAAAAGTTCAGACCATCCCAAGAAATTACACACTTTTAACTTTCAAGTAAGTAATGACAATTCAAATGAGAGTATTTTTCTTTTGGTTTTTATTACATACTAGCTGATATTTTAGTTCATATTTGGGTGAATAGTATTGTGTGGCAATGGCAAAAAAACTTATAAAATATGAAATTTTTCTTTTCATACATATCCATCCGTGAGTATGTAAGCAAGTAAGTTTTTTTTTTTTTCACACTGCTTGCAGCATGAGAAAATTCTAAATTTTAGAATATAAAATGCCAGCCGGGTAATGTTCATGGAGGTAGAATAGGGCCTATTTTTACAAACTGGCAAAGAATTCATCAGCATTCATACTTTCGTAAGAAGCACAGTACTTTTTCTTCTCATAGTCTGGTGAAATTACAGAATCTTTCCTTCAGGATATTTTCCCATTAGCCATTCCAGAATAAGGATTTTTATTTGAAAGGGTTGTTTGTGTTTACCACTGCTGCTGCTGTGTTTACCTTCTCATACTCGTCCATGTAGCCCCTGTGCGTGCTTGGTGCATGTGCTGTGTGTCTGCCCGTGTCTATCCAAGTACGTATAGAGATATAAACTCTACTTTCTATATAGCTCGCTGTATAGGGCAACCCAAACAGCTGTTAGTCCTTTTTATAGCTTCTTTAATCTATGTGCCAACAAGTCAGTTTACAAAATCTGTTTTGTTGATGACTGCTGCGATAATAATTGTGGTGTTTTGTGGCTTGGCAAAAGGCTGGGGTCTCCTCTGAGGACTCTTGCCAAAGGCTTTGAAGGGGTTGAGGTGGATCCACTGCCAGAATGAGAGTCACCACTCTCTGTTTTATTTAATGTCCTCCTGCCAAGGCCTTAGACACTTTCTGTTTTCATTCTTTTGTAGGCTTCCCTCCCCACATTGTGGTTTTCTTCACAGCCAGAGGCCTGGGTCTGCCAGAATAGGTGAGAGAGACTGACTCCCCCATGCCCAGTGCCAGTGTGTACCAAAGTGGAAGGCTTTGCCGTTGTGGACCCTAAAGGAATATGTGGGCCTAGTTCCGCAGTTATGAATTACAGATAGAATGATGGATTTAGTTCACCACGTCCTCCAGAGTCACCTGGCTTTGGGTCCGGGATCCTCAGCAGTATTCCCAGTATTTTCCTTAAGTGGCATTCAAATAATATGACCGAATTTTAGTGGTTTTCATAATTGCTTAAAGCCCTTAGATTATTCATGAGTTCTGGCTAAAGGCCCAAATCTTGAAATTCTCCTCAGACAAAAGAGCCCCATCCCCCTCCTTTCAAGTGCCACAATATTTGGCTTCGTGGAAGTATTTTCTACACATGCCTAATAGACTTCAAAGATTAATCCCAACATTTATTCCTACCTGTCTAGATTTAAATTGTTACTCAGAAGCAGACTAAGAGATATGAATTGCTGATGTGATGACTGAAATATATTAGAGATTTAAACATTTCCTTTATTCAGTATTTTAGTAATTGAAACACACTGGGCTAAATATCTACTTGCTGGGTTTTTGCAGCTCAAATACATGTTGTATATAGCAAAGTGATAAAAAAAAAATAGTGTCCCACATGATAGCAAGCGTCAGCACAGCTGGATCCTATCTGAACCCAAATAGGTTGGGTTTTTTTTTTCTTTCTTTCTTAGCCATAGTTACAACATCATTCTAAAATCTAATAAACCATATACATGGAATTAAATTGAGGTTGTAGGTTTTGTTTTCTAAATATTCACTCATTGTGTTAACTCTTTAAACATGGTACACACAGTAAAACTTCATTATAACATCCCCTGAAAACATTTCCATAAAAATAAAATAAAAATTTCAAAGTTCAAAGCCCTAACTGTAGGCACCAAAATATTTTCCATTTATTATGGTTCAAGCTTTTGTTCTTTGGGAAGAACACTGTAAAGATAGCTTTATTTAACACTTGGATTGCAAAATGAATGCTACTAAAAAGGGATTTTATTTTAATAAAATTTTTCAGTTATAGAATATAATTACAAAGGTGAAGAGTATGAGCAGATAGTGAGATGAATGCCAAGTTGATCGTTGCCTGCCTAGGTCAGAGGTCATCGTTCAAAGAAGTCAGAAGATAAACCTTCATAAACCTTTCTGCAGATATCAAGATGTTTAATTAAATTTGTAATTTCTTTTTTGTGTCCTAAAACTTTAGATGGTCAGATTCCCCTCTCCATATATCTACCTTATAGTTTTCACTTAAAATAGTGAGAAAATAGAAAGAGTCATTAAGAACCTATAGCCACTCTGAGGTATAAATTCATTTAAAACTTAAATTCTTATTAGAGTGAGGCAAGAATCCAAGACAGAAATTCTTTTGAATGATCTATAAACCACTCACTCCCTAGTTAGCGCTCAAGCTGTGTAAAAAGCCCCAGGTCCTCTTAAGCCTCGTGTGAACCCCATAAACTAAGCGAAGTCCTGTAAACCTTGTGTGTACCCTGAAGAACCAAAATAACTAAACCCAGTACAGCTAATTAAAAAATGTTTCTTAGCAGATGCTTTCTGTGTCCACAATTTAAAGCCAGAATCTCCATTTGGAAGTGAATTGCTCTCTTTTGGAAGGTATAAACCATAACCACTAAGTATTGAATTATAGTCATCCTTTATGAGCATCTAATGCATACTGCTTAAGAAAAGGAATTGGAATCCTTGGGAAGTATTATTATTTTCCAAGATGTAAATATTATGGTAGGAAAGGTTGTGGTTTTGCTGGTGGTATTAAAAGTAGGTGTCTTGGCCAAAATTATTTGGAAATAGTAATGCTATCTTAATTTGTACTGAACCTACTGCCACAAATTTAAAATGAGACTCTTGCTGCATCATTATTTTGACCATGTGAGTTGATGGAAACCAGGTACTATTAGTCTGTTGAGGCAAAAAGAGAAATGGAGTTGCCAATCTAGTAAGTCCTCTGGATTCAGAATCAAGTATATTAACCTTTTGGCAGCACCCACTTCCTCTTGTGACTGCTGAAATGGTAGGATTAAAGTGACTTCTCCGAGTCTCTGCAACTAAAACTCTGGAGGAAACTGTTTCCATGTAACGACCTGGAAATGACACACCACAGTCCTTTGGAAAGTGAGTGACTGGCCTAGCAAGATACATTATGGATCTGTATTCTGACTTCCATATCGATCACTGTAATGAGAAGTCCCATCATTACTGTATGTACTGAGGGCCCAATTGTCTTCGTGTGGACCATCCCATCCCTTTGCAGTTCTTCATACCTAGACACGGTATTCTATTATAACAATCATTTTATACCAAGTCTAAACATTTTGCATGATTTTTCATAAACTAGTACTTTAGATGCCCAGGAAACCAGAAATCCCTCTGCTTGTAAATATTGGTAGTTAACTAAAATGAGAATTTTAAGAATCGTATTTACTTTACTCTTTTGACTTTGTGTTACTCTGGCTAATTTCTGTAGGGATTGATTGGTTTTCATATACTGTCTGTCTGTTCATCCATCCATGGGCACTGGGAAGACCCAGTCATCATGATTGCCAAAGTTTCAGGTCCTCAGCCAAATTAATGTCTTTGCCACACCTACAGTTACAACACTGAAATATCTCCACGTGACCACATTCTTGAGCTAACATTGGTGAAATGTATACTTCATCCACTTTAATGTCCTATTCCCAGATACTACGTGGCACTCTGAAGGAATGGGCTGTTAATARTGTTTGCATCCTACCCAGCCTGAGCACAGCAAGCAGAGCCTTTGGTGAACCTGTACCCTTAGATGAGGMTCAGTCTGTTACAGAYGTTGTATTCCAGCTTCTGTCTGAGTTCTCGTTAATTCCATACAGACCTCTGAAAGGTGGTACAACCACCATGCCTGGCACCATACATAAGGTTTTGGTAYCATYCTTWACAGATAGGGGAAGAAAGATATATCATGAGGAAAGGGAGGGGACAAAATGCTCTTGGGGTGGCACAGTGACATTTGGTCACTACTGCTGTGTCAAACGGGTATGATTACTGCCTCTAGGCTGAGTTTTGTGGTAACCACCCAATTCCTTGAAGGCATCACTGTGTCATGGCTGAGCAGTGGAGTTAACGTGAAAAAGAATTTTCATTTCAGAGCTAGAAGTGTTCATCAAGTGAGAGACTGAGCAAGTACCTTGATGATCTCCTTTATTATTTTTTGGTCTTGAACTTTCCGGTCTAGGGGAAAATGTTATCTCTCATCATTATTTCTGAACCTTTGATGAACTAACTTTTCTGCTTGGGACTTTGAAATTTTCTTGGATGTGTGCAGTGTGATGAGCAAATATTGGTCTATGTGGCCATAGTTACCAAGTTTATGAAGTAGATACAGGTACAATTAAATAATTAAATTAAATAAATAAAAGAAAGCACTGACCTTACCTATCTGTCCTTTTAGCTTATTATAGTTGCTAGTATGTGGCACAGGGAGTGGAGTCAAGATAAAGTAAAATGTTCAATTCTATGAGAATGATTGAGAGCTGTGCACACAGTAACACTAGCTAGTACTTTGTACTAAAAGCTTTGGGTAAGATGCTTTCTGGAAACATCATGCCCTGATTTCTTGATGCATCCCCCAACCTTGAGCTGATCTAYGAACCCAAGTTAAATGTAACTAATTATTCCTGGGAGCCTCKGCTGCTCCAGCAGCATTGTCTTCTTTCCACTCTGTGTTCTCTTCTGGGCTCTGTGCTGCTGCTGCTGCTGCTGCTGCTGCTGCTGCTGCTGCTGCTGCTGCTGCTCTGATCACATTGCGCAGGAATACTCTGAGATCACTTACAAGGCTGACTTAAGTATCTCCTTAAAACTAAATCAGAAGGTTTTCTGGTAGACAAGATGGCTTTACTGCAGATCTAACATAACCAAGGACTGACTGCTTTTAAATAGTCAATGATCATTTCTAGTATTTAAAAAAAAAACTCCTAAAACCCTTAATTATATTGATATTTGTAAGTAAAAGTGTGTCAGTTAACTAGTCTTCTGATTCTCCATGCCTCTGTATATATTTCTGAATGCACATGGGAAAGTCATGGTAAGCTCTAACCTGACCTTCATGATTTTACAAACAAAAAAAAGCAGACTCTCATGGTCCCTGAAGAGACATGTCATCGGAAGACCATGTGTACAACTTAGTTTTAATTGATTCTCACTCTTAAGTATGCACCCAATACAAATGCGTCTCCTTTTAATTACTTATTTGAGCCATAAGAGTAAAGCCTTCTGAGAGTCATTCTGTGAGCCATTCAAATACCTCACAGGAAAGGCACCCATCTTTTATGTTATAGGCCTAGAGAAATAACATAAGCTCTTACTTTACAATAGAATGAGCATTACTTGTAAGTTCAAAACATAATTTATAGAGGATGCTTAAGACCTGTTTATTGATGAAAAATGGCCACAAGAATTAAGGAAA
>BDUI01000531.1:87000-97397 GCA_002335545.1 Apodemus speciosus | reverse complement strand
AACGTGGTGTTCTTTGAGGGGCTGTTAAGCCAAATACCTCCAAGGTTTCCTCTGAAGCTCTCACATTTGTGAGTACTTACTGCAGACTCAACGGGGTAATAAAGCGCTCTGGTGGAAGATCGCTCAGAGGTTAACTTTACGTGGAATGTTACAGGCCATGTACCATAAGGTGCAGCCAATAACAAGAGAAAAAGTGAGCTGGCTCTCTGCCTTGAATGCAAAGGTTATTTTTCTTATTACAACAAAACTAATTAGTGGGTTTTATAATGTAAGAAACTGTTGCTGTTAGGAGAGTGTCCCCGGCGCCAGGAGGCAGATGGTAGCGGTGAGCAGAGCTCTCTTTTGCCAGGGTTTGTATATGCTTCRAAACCTGCAAGAGATTTTGCTTTTCTGGATTCATATTTCTGATCTTTTTTATTTTAAAACAGAAATAGAAACTTATATTTAAACGTGCTTGCATCATGTGGTCTGTTTGACATATCGTGGTTGCTTGAAAATGTTGAATAACATTCGATGTTCCTCATGAATTTCCTCTTCACCAGTGTTTTCTGCTTCTTCTCCTTGGGGAAGGCAAGACTCTGCCCTCAGAGCTCCACAGCAGGGACTTAGAGTTGGTTGGGAAAAGYAGCCCATGAGATCTTTTKGGGGTTTTTTCCCCAATTTCTACATAAATATCAACTTTTCTCCGAGAGGTTTCTTAGAGCCTGCCTCTCTTCATTGTGACATCAGTGTTTGCAGTGTGAATAATTTACTTCGGTGTCTGCTAGTGAGACATTACTCTCTGTTAACTTAAAATTTTCTTTCTGGTCATTGTTTAAACTTCCCGAGACAGCTTAAGCACATCACTGCAGTATCAACACAGCAGTGGCATTAATAACAGAACGTGGGCTGATTTTAAGAACAGTTGCAAACACACATGCTTGTGATGGTGTGGTGTGAAGTTGTTTTGTGTGATGAGGAATTAGCACTTTCTGACTAAGACGATAATACCGTCACGTAAACAAGAAAGAGGAATCATAAAATGTATAAAACTAAAATATAAAAACCAATCTGATGTTTTTTTAAATTTATTTGAGTAAAAGTAAGAAAGAAATAGTTGTCCATAAAGTACTGTTTTAGTGCATTTTTGATACTATAACAAAACACCGGAGGCTAGATAACTTATAAGAACAGAAGTTATTTTGACTTTGGAGGCTAAAAATCTAAGCAGCATGCCCTCAGCTTTRGCAAGGGTCTCTTGGCTTCATCACCTAAGGTCATCATAGCAGGTTTTTGGACAAGGTGGAAATACCAGCTACCAAGACAGAAAGACTGGGAAGAGATCAGACATATCCATGGTCTCACAGGAACTGCTTCCCAATAGGTCTCACCTTTAGGGACCTAGGGTTCGGGACCTAGGGTTAGGGTTAGAGTTAGGGTTACCAGAACCTCCCAACCTTGCTGCAGTGGAGTGAGCTTCCAACAGACACCAGAATTCTTTGGGGACAAGCCATGTGGGAATCATAGCTGCTGTCAATATGGGAAGTCTCCTATGGGTAATRTGCTGTCTTGAAAGGTGATGACTTTCAATCAAAGGGAAGAAAGGCTGCCGTGTCTTCCCATCAACTCCACGATAGACGATGGCACTACAGCTCCTTCCATTCACCCTTGTTAACCTAGTCACTCACAGGTGTGATGACGACACTGGGTCACCTTCATTCCAGGATAAATAGATTTTCATCTCTAGCTTTTCCTGCATCTACTGCAGCGGACTTTCTGTCTCATTTAGACCTGTTGTCTTGTCTCTGGTCCACGGTGATTCTGCTTTGTTCTGCTTTAAAAAAATAATTATAGTAGGGTTTGTGGGCTTTTTTTTTTTTNTGCTGTCTTGAAAGGTGATGACTTTCAATCAAAGGGAAGAAAGGCTGCCGTGTCTTCCCATCAACTCCACGATAGACGATGGCACTACAGCTCCTTCCATTCACCCTTGTTAACCTAGTCACTCACAGGTGTGATGACGACACTGGGTCACCTTCATTCCAGGATAAATAGATTTTCATCTCTAGCTTTTCCTGCATCTACTGCAGCGGACTTTCTGTCTCATTTAGACCTGTTGTCTTGTCTCTGGTCCACGGTGATTCTGCTTTGTTCTGCTTTAAAAAAATAATTATAGTAGGGTTTGTGGGCTTTTTTTTTTTTTTCTAATCCTCAAAATAATGCAAGATGGAGTTGGAGAAGGCTGTGTCAAACACTATTGCTTCAATGTCTTGGGTGCTGATGCTGCCGGAGTCACAGATAACGAGCTGGCTCTTCATGGAAGGGCACTTGCTGTATAAGCCCAGGGACCTGAGTGAGCTCAAGACCATGAACAGGAGGGAGGAGGGAGCCAGTTTCACAAGATTGTGCTTAAAGCTTTATAAAGCATTTCATGGCATACAGACCCCCACCCCCACTCCCAGCAACAACAAATCATAATTTAAAAAAAAACAAAGAAAGAAAGAAAGAAAGAAAGAAGGAAGGAAGGAAAGAAAGAGAAAGAGAAAGAAAGAAAGAAAAGAAAGAAAGAAAGAAAGAAAGAAAGAAAGAGAGAGGGAGGGAGGGATGGAGGAAGGAAGGAAGGAAGGAAGGAAGGAAGGAAGGAAGGAAGGAAGGAAAGAAGGATTGCTCTTCCAGGGAGATGGAAGACATAACTCAGTCCTCAAGTGTGAGGACTGGAGTTCAGATCCCTAGAGCCTTGTATCTGCCTGGCAGGAAGTATGCCTGATTGCAGTCCTGGGCATCCCAGAGTGGACTCACTAGTTAGACTACCTAAATATGTGACACTCTGCATTAGTACATAAGGTGGACACGAAGGAGGATGACACTCTTGTCAACCCCTGGCCTCTACACGAATGTACACATGATTGAAGGCTGACAGTCTAAATACCACGACCCCCCCAGCAGGGAAGGGTCTCCTTGGCTGCATCACATTACACACACACACACACACACACACACACACACACACACACACACACGTATAACATACTCTTACATGCATGTTACATTTTTTTTAATTAAGAATTGATCCCAGAACCCGGTAGGGGTGGAAGGGGCTCTATGAAAGTGGGTTGCAGTTGACAGGTGGATCCGCCCACCAGTGTTTCCAACACCAGTGACGCAGCAGCTTCTACTTAAGTTTGGTTTTGTTTTTGTTTTTTTCCCTGTACATTCATTTTATGAGGAAAATATCTGAAAAACAAGAGTCAAGAGATTGGTGAATTTTATTGAATATAAAATAAACAGATAAGCCCTTTCTGGTTTGTAGAAATTGCTACCTCCCTCTTCTACCACTGGCAAATGTTAGAAAGTCTTTGAACTCTAAGAAACTCCATGAGGGGCTGATAGAAGTGGCCACTGACTTCTACAGGGCAAGCTGAAAGTGAGGGTCTGAGTGGCCCTGGCTGCTTTGGGGACTAGTAGAGTTTCCCAGTGCCTTGCACGCGTGATAAGAACTCAACCACCCACAGTAAAGGAAATTTTACTCCGAGAATGCCTGAAGAGTCCATGCTGACTTTTGGAAGATGAACCAGAATGTATGTTATTTGATGCGATGTGCAAATAATTAAGAAGAGACCTCCTAGTAAACATGAGTTCTCACGAAAATAAGTCTAGGCAATAATAATTTTAAAAGTATGCATCCTGAAAGTGGCTAATCCTTCACAAATTCTTACCATTGTTTGGAAGACAACTTAAATTCAGGGTTTTACTGAGCGAGCTGCCCTCCCATTCAAGTTACTAAGAAGGGAATGCTTTTCCTAGTAGCCAGCATAGATAGGAGAAACATGTAGACTGTGCCCTACAGTGAAAACCAGCAGGACAGGAGACTGAGGTGCTGGTGGCAGTGAAGGCTTTGTGATTTCTGGTGGCACTTAGAAGGCCTTTTGGGATTTCAGAGCTAAGTGAACCCATGTGTTTATGGCTCAGGTTTGTTTTCCCTTGTTCTATGCAGTTTCCTGCTCTGCATTTACTCACACGGTTTTGAAATTTTATAATCCCGTGCAGCTTTGGTGCTATATTAAAGTTCACTGGGAGGACCACTGGCTAATCCTCTTAGGATGTTCAGCTGTTCCATGCTAGAAGGATACACAGAACTTGATGTCTTCCAAGTGTGGTTCAAACATCCAAAGCACTTGAGATTAGCGCCATGTGAAGAAACTTTAAAATATTGTACTGCAATTAATTTTAAATAACTTAGCAACTGCATATGTCATGGGGCGGGGGTGGGGGGAGCCATGATAGACTCCAAATGGAACTCCCCAAAGTGGAATAAATTGCTCAAATCAATTGCATCATTTATCATAAGGACATAGAAGCCCAAAATACAACTGTTTTCATTTGAAGATGAGGGAACTTTGAGAAGCTTCCATTCCTCCTGTGGTGATGCAGAGGGACAGCTATATATTGTACATTTTTATTATAGGTCCCAAAGTCAAGGAGAAAATTTACTGTTAATGTAGAAATGGAGGTCATGTTGTTTTGCAGAAGTGTGTTTAAGAAGGCAATTCTGAAACATTTGTTTTTCATAGGGTTGGTGATACAGTTCAGTGGTACAGCGATTGTCTGGCTTGTACAAGGCCCAACATTCCATTCCTTGCAGAGTTTTAAAAAAAAAAAACTACTATTGTCAGGTTAGAAAGACGTCTCAGCAGTTGTGAGCACATGTTGCTATTGCAAAGCAGCTGGGTTCAGTTCCCAGCACCCACTTGGTGGCTAACAAGAGATCCAGCAACCTCCTCTGGCCTCCACAGCCACCAGGCATGAAAGTGTTACCTAGTCGGACAGATATGCAAAACACTCGTTTTGCAATTTAAATAGATGAATCCAATTTTTTTTCTTTTAAAAAAGCAGTGCTGTCTTAAATTCTAAACTTACAACTCAACTATGTTTTTTATTTAGTAGCTAGCTTTCAAAGCACAATAATTTTTATGTGGATGACATAATGGGTCAAGATATAAGAAGAAAGCATTCATTGTTTGTATGCGTTGTGTGGTCAAGGGTTGGCCAGATAACTGAAGATGAACTCTTGCAACTCTTAGGTGAGCTAATTGTGGTCATTGCTAAGGTGGAAGAGAGATGGTCTTTGACTTTCAAGGAGAACTGCACTTCTGTTGTTTCTAGTTGTGCTTAGATGAGATGATCAGCACTGAGCAAGTACCTTAGAGTGACCCCTGTGCCTTGACTGCGGCCAAACCAGCAAAGCAGTTACTGAGGGGAAAAAAAGGTTTGGGTGTAGAACCTGAAGGAGGGGGACTTTCAGAGACCAGAGGACTTCCCCGTTTTTAGCTTTTCCAGCTTGGAGAGGTGAGAATTTACATGTCTAAGGGAGACAAATGGTTGAGTTAGGACCATAAAGTAGCCCTCTGAGGCCTAGAGGGTCTGCCCTTGCCACACAAAGCATCCACATTGCAGTAACAGTCCTCTCAGTACCAGACAGTCTACCCCAAAGCATCCATGGTATAGCCCAGGATAGGCCCAGGTGTATTCCATAACCCAGAACACTATATTTTTTTGTCTTCTAATTTCATTTCTCTTTCAATGGTGCATTAGTCCCTCTGTGTTCATGCACTGTAGTATTTGCTGCAGAAAAGAAAGGACTTGGAAATAGGCAGAGTGATACCCTTTGAAAACTGGCTCCTCACGGTGAGCCTTAGAGACTGGTCACTCCCATAACCAGCAAGGCGTGTTATCTCACAGCCCAACCTCCATAGTCTTGAGAGTTACCTGTTAAGAGGAGTGAAAGGAGACGAAGGCTTCCCACCCCCACACAACTACAAGAGAAACCAGGAAGGGGCTGGAATCCCTGTTTCCTTGTACAAAACCCTCTCCCAAAACTGCCATTTCTATGAAAGGAAGGACCAGGTCAGATCAATGAATAGTTCTTCATTTTCTACCACCCATGAAATTGTTATTGCTAGACACAGTCTGTTTTTTAAAATTATTTTAATGGTTTGCCCCATTTGCACCCGTGCCAATTTTGCAATGATACCCTAGCTTTTTGCCTGTGTTAACTTTGCCTAGCACTCTCTTTGTTTTATTAGAAATGATCCCCTCAGTCAGCCCTTGTACTAACCTTCAGTATCCAGATTCCTGTAAATGGCATCACTAAGGTACATTTAGTTGCTCTAATGCCTCGCTCTGTGAGGGAGTACACACAGCTAGGCATTCTCTTTACCTTCAGCGCAGGAGGCAGGATTCCGTTGTGAGATGTCACAGAATTCCCTTCACCATCACTGCGGTGACAGTGATGGACTCCACTTTTTTGTGCTGCAGTGCCTTGCCTTTCCTCATTGTCCGCCCCACAGAGTAGAAAGTGGTAACTGCGTAGTAGGTGCTGAACTCATGAACGGATGGATTGAATGACCAGGCCCAAAGACAAAAGAAACGGGCCATGACATTTCAGGAAAAAAACAAAACAAACAAACAAACAAACGAAGAAAAAAAACGGCCCATTCCCGTGCCCCCTTCAGCTGGGAGGGTGGTGTGAGCGGGGCTACTCTGCAGAGTCTTTGGCTTGTCTCACTCTCTGGTCCCATCTCTCAGCAGTATGGGAACTCCTGCAACTAGGGAGATGGAACCTTTGTGCTTTTCCTGACTGCATAGCCAGCAGCTTTCTCATGAAGCGCCTGTGCTTTTCGGACAAACTGTTGCTCCTCCCTGCCCCCTCACCGCTTGTTGTAGACTTATTTTCTGGTCCCGGTGCGTCAGGGCCGCAGCGACTGGAGATGCGTTGTCTCATTCCTACCTGGCATGCTTTCTGCTTGGCTGTATTCATTACTCCAGAGCTCCCCTGCCCCCATTCTTCCTTGATAGGGGAGAAAATGCCACTATCACCCTCTTGGTCTCCCCAAATTCCTAGGGATCCCCACCCTGGGGGCAGGACCCTCTTCTTCAAACCTTAACTGGACTTCTAGACAGTTGTCATTATCTTTGTCTAAAGGTCATAGCTAAATTGAATAAGAGGGAAGCTGTGTTTTCCTGCGATGCACAAAGGCAGTATTGACTTCCCTAATCCAGTTTGCTGAGGGGTGAGAGAATTAAATTAGATATCTAAGCACAGAAATTGAGAGCCTTTGAAAACAAAGATAAGGAGACAAGACTGTATTTTCCCTCTTCCTGGGAGCCCTGTGCTCAAGATTTTGCAGGTGTGTCATCTGATCCATGGCTCGCATCGATCAAAACTGTGCCAATGCATATTTAATCAGCGAGGGGACCTGGGTGCATTATAGCCATCATCCCTATATTGAATGGACTGTCAGACTTTTCTGCACGCTCCACCCCCACTCTCCACCCCCACCCGCCTCTCCCCCTGCCCCTCCCCTCCCTTGTTTGGGAAGCCTCCGCATTTTCTGAGCAGCTAAAAAGTTTCTTTGTTTTTAGCTGCTGATGCATACATTGCCACTGACGAGAATACAAACAAGTAGAGCCCTGACGTGTTTATTTTGTCTACCAGGACAAGCTCCCTACGCCAGTCCCGGTCCTGCACAAAGAGTTCCAAAGCTTGAAAACCCGAGGGGGCTGGGGGGAAAAACAAAGGAAAATGTCGTTTACCTCTTCCTCTGTCGTTGTCCTAAAGAATGGTTATGTTAGAAGTAAAAGGAAGTATGGAAGCGATACTTGCAATTATTTTGTCTTAACAGCTCCCTGGGTTTGATATTTAGACTCAGAATTACAGTTACAATTTTCTCAGTTCTCTTAGGAGCGGAGCGGAGCGCAGGTTCACCATCATGTCAGTTGCTCACCTTCAGGGAATCCATTGAAGGTTTCTGCTTTTGTGTTTTTGTTGTGTTTTGTTTTGTTTTGTTTTGTTTTGATTGTGCGTGTTTTTTAAGATGGGCAAATAGTTACAGCGCGGGGGCGGGGGGGTTGTTATTGTTGGTTTGTTCTGTTGTGCTTAAATTTACAAGGTTTTGTGGTGGTCTCTGTTGGTGGGCCTTCTTAAAAGTGCAGAGATCTAGGATTTTTCCCACTGACAGAGTATCCCACTGGATGAAGGACACCATTCATCTTCACACAGACTGAGCATCCCTCTGACAGAAGTAACACACCAGGTCTGCTCAGAAGAAGAGGCRCAGGCAGCTGTGAGCGCTTGAGCTGATGAGGCTCAGCAGCATAGACCAGCGAAGAGGWCTTTACTTTCGAGGTAGCCTCTTGCTGGTCCTCTCCCTTGGTTCAGTGTGCCCCGCCCCCTGGAGGCTCACGGGAAATCATTTGCATACATCTCCTTACAAAGACTTCTACAGAGACTATCAAGACTACTTCCAGGCTCAGACAAAGCATTGCCTGATAAACAGATTTTACACACAAGTGTCTGGAATAAAAACCAGCAAGATGAGGGATACCCTTCCATCACGGAAGACAYAGCCCCTCCCCCAAGGTGGAAATTAGAACACTTTCTTCAGAACCACATCATGTATAGGTTGGAGTTGACTTTTTAAAGTGAAAAACTTGCCTGATGAGAAGACCTGTGTGCCAGGAACGCGCTGTTACTTGTGATCTATAAACTTYGAAGTGGGGAGTTTGTTATAATCCTTGCAACAGTCCCGTTAGGTTTAGGTTAAATGATCCCATTTTATAGATGAAGAAACTGAGATACAGGAAGTTAAATTATATAGCTGAGGTTGTTTTAAGATACTGACTTTAAAAAATCATTTAATATTCTCTTCAATAACAAAATACAAGTACAAGACCCTTGTATCGCTCCTGAACTTGACTAGCACACCCCCAGCAGAGGGTGCCTTAGTCCTTAAATGAATCAGAAATGATGTGTATGAATAAGAACACATAAGAGGTTAACTCTCTTGCGCATCACTCACAATGGATGAATTGCTTTTGTGACATAGATTTGTATGGGAACGCTGCAAATATATATGGGGATATATATTTCTGCTTCAGAAATATAGATGTTGGCTTCCTTCATCTCCAAGTATATAGACAACTCTAAGAATATATTAGTTATGGGGGGGGAGTTCTGACCCATGATAGTTTTACAGCGACACTTTTTACATAGGCCCTTGTTTACCTGCGAGTGGGTAGGCAGCTGGGTTGACTCAATAATAGGAGTTCTGAATTAAAACACAGGTTATCATTACRTGTCGGATGCTCCTCTCACAGGAAAAATAAAATTCAAATGGGTATAGAGGCATATTAGTGTTTTTTTAGTAATAGACCCTTGTCAAAGAAAATGTGAGAAGTTATATCTATCTTTTCCCATCACCGACTTCACTTATATCACAGGATTAGATCCTTGAAACCCACCTGTTAGGAAGACTGACACTTTAGTGAGTGAGTCGTGTTATTACTTCTAGAGTGAATGAATTCATGGGTTTTAAAGCTAAGAAATGACTCACCCCAACTGTCATCTCACAATACTTACTCCATTTAATTTTTTTTCGCAACATGTTAAAGCTGCATCATTCCACAGCCTCCTAGTGCACATAGAAGTTAACACATTGAAAGTAGGTGAAGAGACAGTTGACTCACTCCTCACCCTAAACACTCACATCATCATACACAATCCTGGCTAAACAGATGGGCTTCAAATACCAGCACTGATGCCAAAGTCTAATTCCTGCAAAGTTAATATTTCACAAATTTCTTATTCAGAACACTATTATAAAAAGAAAAAGTTTTGAGGAAGAAAAATAACCCAGATTACATAGCAGTCKTATGTAGTCCTTGAAGATGCCAGGCACGGGTGTGGCTCGAGTGGATCCCCAGAGCAGCTGGCAGCCCCGGGGTGGTCTGGTGGATCCTTCCAAGTAGTTGCAGCACAAACATAGCCCTYGCTCTCCATCGAATACAACATGTGCAAACTAGCCAGGTCCCTCTGGAGCTGGCTCTTCCCCACCTCACCTCCCCRTTATGTAATCCCTTCAGATAGCACACAAACACATAGTTCTAGCACACTAGGACAGATTGTAGAGATCAAATTTTGTATCRTAATGTAAAGATAATACTTTCCRTTCAAAGAACCATGAGGCGTTTCCATCCTAATCCTTAAGAAAACGTACACACCACATGGTTTACCCCACCACATATCTGTTCTAAGAACTAGGTCATTGCATGTTAGCTTCTCGTTAGATGAGTCACAGTTGTGTACATGAGTTGACCTGAAATGTTGGTTTGATTATTTGTTATAGGATTCTGTCTCTTATCCATGAGTGTTAGAAATATTTTTGTCTTTTCTGTAGTTCAGACGTATTGATAATATTAAAACCTTCACCAAACCTTGATGGGTAGCGTTCTGTTTAACTGATTGTATGGCACTCCTCATTGCTTACCTCTTAAGCTGTCTCTGCATGAGACCTGTTCAGTGGTGTTTTCCATTCTTAGATAAATGATCGTATTTCTTATTACTTCAGTCTTTAAGATCTTGA
>BDUI01000531.1:54600-64611 GCA_002335545.1 Apodemus speciosus | reverse complement strand
CTGAGACCTTGTCAAACATAGAGAAAAGAAACAATAAAGATTAAAAGCATGTGCATGATGTGCACATTCAGTGGGCTTCTATTTTGAGCAGGTGGTTCCCAGCCCATCTCCTCTGTGTAACACTGTATCTAGTACTTAGATGGCTGGCCAAACAGCATATGGTTTTGTTTGCTGCACTSTGGTGGGGATGTGTCTGAAGGCCTGCAGCAGTGTTCCGCGGCCAGCAGGGAGGAAAGGGTTGCCTTGGCCTGACCTGGCCAGACATCRGGCTTCTTATTTGAGAGTCCTCGTTGTCTACACACTTCTTGCCTAYCCATAACCAGTACCTCTCCTCAGAGCAGTGCCCTGACAGAAGAGAAATGTCTATGAGGCTGAGCTGGGTAGCACTAGTCCAAGTACAAGAGAAGAAATTGCCATGTGGCAAAGATGGCTGATGCAGAAGGATCCTTTTCCCAGAGTATTCAGCAAAGCAAAAGGAGCTAGCTTGARCAGTAGGCAGCACTGAGCTGTAGGTGAACAGTTGGTGAAGGAGGCCTTGTCCATCTCATGTCATTTCAACATACTTATAGGAATGGTGTCTCTCTGTTACTCTTTTCCATGGCTTTCGGAGGTACAGAACATTGGGAGTTTGAAGACGTGGTGAGTCTGGTAGGTTTCCTATTGGAGGAGAATATTTGTGGGAGGAGTTAAATCAGCAACCAATGTGAGCTTTGCCAGAGATGTGATAGGAGAGRCTGGGAAGTCCAGGCTGTGAAATGCCTTGGGAGGAACTACACCTGATTTTGCTCCTTCCTCTAACTAACCTGGGGAAAGGCACTGAACCTCTCTGTGCCCCAGTGTTTCCCTCTCAAACAATGTTTATTCATAGTTCTTACTCTTCCTTGCTGTTAAGAACTTGGTAAGAATATAATATATAAAATATCTAATAATGGATAAGATAATCAGACCACATATAAACCTAGCTACTGAAATAATTCCGAGAAACCAGGAATTCTTTCATTTTCATGTCCCTTCCAAAAAATGTTAGGACTCTGCAGATATTGTTTTTTCCAACACAACAATACTAGTTTTTAGGTTGAATACAGTTACAGAGGTCTTACGTGGGGAATTAATGTTTTCTCTTATGTGGAAAGCATTGTACAGTCTGGTACATGATTTACCCCCCCCTCCAGGTCTACAGAGTACAGAGGAAGCAAACCAAAAAAATCACCCCCCACATTCACTACGGCCCCACTCTATCTGTATTCTGAACTTATCTGATTCTAACATTTCTAATATAACTTTTGAAATGCAGACACACCAAATCACCTCAAATAGCCAAAAGAAATGCACAAATTAAGCCTTAACTTCTAACAATATTTCTATTTATCCAGAATTCATTTAAGGAACTTCAGGATTTATTTGTGTGTTGGTACGCGGCTTCAGGCTTCTAGTTCATTTACTCTCAAACTCTTTAGAACTCTTAGGCTTTTAAACTTCTTATTCGGATGAGTGTGTGCACATTGGGCGTGCTTGGGTCCACGACTTTCACACAGCTTTTATTTGACTTTTCTTTGTAGGGAGAATGAGCAGCTCAGAGAGAAAACAGGCTTGAGTTATGTATCCTTGAAGTTTGTGTGGCCACATTAGAGTAGATGTTGGGAATCCTAAAAGCAGTTACTCCCAGCAACTCTTACCTGTATTTGCTGACATTAAAAGTAGCCATATCTGCCTTTTTAATATGCTAGAATGAAGAATCTATCAAGTATAGAATTTAGATCCCTGACAAGTTATTTCTCAGATTTAAGAAAAAAGTTTGAGTAGTAATTATAGTTAGATAGATAGATAGATAGATAGATAGATAGATAGATAGATAGATAGATAGATGGATGGAGGGTTATAGCATATTTTCTTTTTCATACATTTTGCTAATTTTACTGAGTTCTTTCACCTCACTTTTTCATAAATGTCTTCAAGTGTGCTCACTTGGGTATGCCAAGCCATTCCCAAGGCAGAGTTCTTGCTCCGTGATCTCTTCTGTGGACACTCCCTAGCCATGTTACACGATGACGCAAGTCGGCAGAACAGCCTTCCTTGGTTAGATGGCTCATTTATTTCACTAGCCTGATGAAAGCTCTGTGAACCACAATGAATCACAACAATTATCAATTTAATTCTTTTTTTACCCCATATTCATTTAAAAGGCTTGCTCTATAAATATAGAGCCCATAGATAAAAGGTTTCTCTAAAAATCACTCTCTTTTCAAGATGTTTTCATTAGTTGGTATTCATTTAAGTGGGTTCTACTCTGCATACCATTAAAGATGTGTGTAAATGTTTTTATTGGTTTCTTCCCTGTCTTYCACTTTTATATTTCCTCTATAAGAGGCAATGCCATTAACCTTAGCAGTGCTGAGTGTGATCGCCTTTCGATCAGCCCCATCATTGCAAACCACTGATCCATAGCCTACATTACTTAAACCACTGGTTCCTAAACAGAAAAATAGCTCCATTACCTACATGGAATGAAGATAGGCTGACTGGAAAAATCCTTTCAAAAAGAAGACTGATCACAGAGCTGGTGAGCTCCTCTGGGAACAGTCCTTTCTTGGATATAAATGCTGCAGTAGTAGTACCTGGGTTTCTTCTTTTAACTCTNCTCTGTTCACACTGAAAAATAAGCTTGTCTGAAGATGTTAGATTAACATAGAGTTGACCCTTTTAACATTAAAAATGAATAATGTTACAGATTTAAGGAAAGCGGTGTTAGGAAACCCTAAATTSTTTAAGGGTTTTAGAGTAAATAATGCAAAAATAATCATYTTTGTTTTTATGGTCGTGACTCACATTCCTTGGGGGYATTTTGTATACCAGGGTGTTCAAGTTCTCTAAATTCAATAGGTCRTGATGGAATTCAGTGTAAAAGACATTGTGGAGGGAAAGGAGCACCTTCAAACTATAATATAGCTCYAATKCCTGGGGTAGGGAGTGGTGGTCTACAGATTTACATAGGGAGAGTCTCAGATAACAGGGACTTTCTAAGAGAATTTTGTCTAGAACAGTGAGAGCCKTTGAGCCAAAGCCACCTGTTTAATTGCTGTGTCCCTGGTGCAGGCATGGGCCYGCCTCAAGGTCTTCCCCCTCAGTCATTGACTGAGAATAGCCTAGAGGAGCTGCAGCCTCCAGATGTGCTAGGTGTGCTGAGGAGCCTCAGCTTGGTTGTCAGGCAATGGTGATTGTCTTTGTAGCAATGCTTTGATTGGCTCGTTTGAGACAAAGTTCTAAGCGTTCCGCATGTACGAGCATATTTAATCCTATTTCCAAAAGTGGATGCCGTTAGTGTGTTCGTTTTACAGATGAGGATTCAGGGAATTTAAATTACTTGCCCATAGCCAAGTATTCAAAAGTCATTCCAACTCCCTCCAGCTGCTGTCCAAATGCTTGGCCATTATACATGCTATTGTGGAAAGAATGGATTTYAAATTTGGCTTCATAATATATTGATTTGTAATGTGGGGCAAGTAATTTAAACTCTTAGGCATTTGGTTTTCTGTGTCAGAACTTCCCTGGAGAAATGTGTTTTCTTGCTAGTTCTAATAATGTTAGTGCCTTTTGCTTCCTGTTTGTTTCCTGGGATGGATAGTCCTCTCTTATCTCACTCACCTCATCATCTTCCTAAAGATCTGCCTCTGGTTTATTCAGGCAGCCACAGGAGTCACATTGTATACATAAGTGGATAAGTCAGTTCTGTGAGTATCACTTATATGAATGCGCGCGAGCGCACACACACACACACACACACACACACACACACACACACACACACAGTATCAGGACTTGCAACTAACTATTCCTAAGAGATAGTAGAGTAAAACCCCCTTTGCCACCTTATTGCCTCATGGGCGTGAAGCATCTCTTAATTGACATCTTGATTTTATTTCTGGCAAATAATATTTTATGGAAAATGTATTTTTACTTTTCAGGAAMATTTTTCAGATTTTTAGAGGAAGTAAAAATTGTTAATGTATRTTACTTTAGTGGACATTTTAAAGCAGTAAACTAACTTTTCATTTTATTTTCCTGCCAGAGGTTGAGAATATCAAATGGGAATGGTTTTAAATATTATACCAGGTGCTGTTATATTTGTTGGATGGCATAAAACAATTACATTTGCCAGTAAATTTTAAAGAGCTTCAATTGCAAAAGGTGGAAGAATGTAGTTTTATTGAAAACAAAAAAATGTTTATTTCCAGTCCCAATTTTTTGAGCAAGGCAATAAGAATTTTCACCTTATCTCTTTAATTCCAGGTTTGTGAATTATTTAAAAGAATTGGTTAATTCTCCATTTCCAGCGACCAAGACCAAGTTCATTAGGAGATCTGATTCCTGACAATTCCCACATTCACAGATCATGTTAACTCTGCGGAGAGGTTTATCTTCTTTTATAATTGCAAATGTYGAAACTGAAAGCTTTTCAACTCAATGTCTTGTTAGAGCCTTGAACCCTTAGTAAGATCGTAACAACAAATAAGGGCATTGATACTTCACCCATTCTAAAGGTAGCTGTATGAGGAGCATGTATGTCCATTCTGTTGCAGGATTTGCAGAGTGATATTGTGGGATTAATCCAGCAAACTCTGTTTGACCAAGAGTTAACACCTGAGGGCCCTTGAAGTAAGGCAAGGGAGAAAATAATGAAGAAATGATACGTAAGCATGGACATGCCCAGGTAGAGTGGCATAGAATGTAGCTTTTTGCTTGTAATTCTATCCCAGCCAACTCAGAANAGTTCTTGCTCCGTGATCTCTTCTGTGGACACTCCCTAGCCATGTTACACGATGACGCAAGTCGGCAGAACAGCCTTCCTTGGTTAGATGGCTCATTTATTTCACTAGCCTGATGAAAGCTCTGTGAACCACAATGAATCACAACAATTATCAATTTAATTCTTTTTTTACCCCATATTCATTTAAAAGGCTTGCTCTATAAATATAGAGCCCATAGATAAAAGGTTTCTCTAAAAATCACTCTCTTTTCAAGATGTTTTCATTAGTTGGTATTCATTTAAGTGGGTTCTACTCTGCATACCATTAAAGATGTGTGTAAATGTTTTTATTGGTTTCTTCCCTGTCTTTCACTTTTATATTTCCTCTATAAGAGGCAATGCCATTAACCTTAGCAGTGCTGAGTGTGATCGCCTTTCGATCAGCCCCATCATTGCAAACCACTGATCCATAGCCTACATTACTTAAACCACTGGTTCCTAAACAGAAAAATAGCTCCATTACCTACATGGAATGAAGATAGGCTGACTGGAAAAATCCTTTCAAAAAGAAGACTGATCACAGAGCTGGTGAGCTCCTCTGGGAACAGTCCTTTCTTGGATATAAATGCTGCAGTAGTAGTACCTGGGTTTCTTCTTTTAACTCTRCATAAATCTTTTATTAAAGACACATACGTGGGTGCTGCTGAGCTGTTTTGGATATAGATTGAGTCTTTAAGAGCCATCCTTTTCCCACAGGCAGTGGACAGATATAGACCTAGCAATAATGCAGGGAAAATACACTAATTCAGGGGAGACAGACGAGATGCTCTGAGGATGTAGAAGGTATAAAATGCTTCAGTTCAGACTTCAGATACAGAGAGTAGAAAGTGAGATTTCAATGACCTAGAAGGAGGTAAAGTTGCCAAGAGAAAGAAACATGTTTCACATTAATAAAATGGCACCAGTGAGGTCTGGAAGTTCAGGGTAATCTTAAAAACCATCATTGTGAGTTGTGCAGAGGAGAACAAACCTGTTCTAGGAAGGCATGGCATCTGCAGGACGGGGCTCATGCTTTTGTCTCGTCTCGAGTGACTGCCTGCAGCGCAGCCAGTCTCAGGGGTGGATGCCTCAGTTTTAGCCTCATCCTGTCATTCAGTCAGAACAATGGTAGAAAGAGCCTTCGATCAGGAATCTGAAAACTGACCTTCATGCCTGGATCATCCACAACTAGCTATGATACTGGGGAAGTCACTTGTCTTTTCTAATCCATGGTGAGTCTTCCATAATTGTAGACAGAAAAACAGTGCCAATTACATAGCTGTCAAGCATTTTAAATTTCATAACACCAAAAAAAGTTTCCAGCATATAGCCAGTGCTTAAAAAAAAATAGATAAATTCAAAACAAAAAGAAGAAACAGCAGGGGCTTTGGAGATTGCTTGGTCCGTAAAAGCTTTCGACATAAGCATGAGGAACTCAGCGTGCATCCCAAGCTCCCACCCAAAGGGCAGGTTTAATGGTGAATAACTGTAACTCCAGTGCTCAGGAGGCAGAGACAAGTGGGTCTCTGGAAGCTTATTGATCGGCTGGTCTAACCAAATTAGTGAGCTCCAGAGATGATGAGAGAATGTGTCTCAAAAAAAAAAAAAAAAAAAAAAAANGTTTTAAATATTATACCAGGTGCTGTTATATTTGTTGGATGGCATAAAACAATTACATTTGCCAGTAAATTTTAAAGAGCTTCAATTGCAAAAGGTGGAAGAATGTAGTTTTATTGAAAACAAAAAAATGTTTATTTCCAGTCCCAATTTTTTGAGCAAGGCAATAAGAATTTTCACCTTATCTCTTTAATTCCAGGTTTGTGAATTATTTAAAAGAATTGGTTAATTCTCCATTTCCAGCGACCAAGACCAAGTTCATTAGGAGATCTGATTCCTGACAATTCCCACATTCACAGATCATGTTAACTCTGCGGAGAGGTTTATCTTCTTTTATAATTGCAAATGTYGAAACTGAAAGCTTTTCAACTCAATGTCTTGTTAGAGCCTTGAACCCTTAGTAAGATCGTAACAACAAATAAGGGCATTGATACTTCACCCATTCTAAAGGTAGCTGTATGAGGAGCATGTATGTCCATTCTGTTGCAGGATTTGCAGAGTGATATTGTGGGATTAATCCAGCAAACTCTGTTTGACCAAGAGTTAACACCTGAGGGCCCTTGAAGTAAGGCAAGGGAGAAAATAATGAAGAAATGATACGTAAGCATGGACATGCCCAGGTAGAGTGGCATAGAATGTAGCTTTTTGCTTGTAATTCTATCCCAGCCAACTCAGAARTAATGGTTTAGATTTATCCAAAAAAAGTAGAGGAAAGATGGATTTTCAGATAAGAGGTGGTAAATGAACTGTTTTCAGAAATAGTCCATGAGAGAAGTTAACACAAGATGCCCCYRGTCATGAGAGACAGAGCAATTCCGAGCAGCCTTCAGCCAGAAGATGGGACATGTGTAGATGCCCCATCCTCTATACTCTGCCTGTTACTCATCTTTTCCAAATATGTCTCAGGCTCAGGTCCATCCAAGGAGACTTGAAGGAGGACCATGTGCAAGCCAGGGAGCACTTCTCTGTGCAAAGGATCTGAGCATTTAACTCTACAGTAAAAGCAAAGCTTGGAACCTGATCATCTCCAGGTGTAGCAAATATCTCGGTTCAGAACTCAGCCCTTTTTCTTGCGGGATTCTTCTGCACAGGTCCTGGGCAAGCAAGAATATTGTCCACATTCAGGCAAYRCTAGGCAGTAAACACTATAAACTGTTTTCAATATGCTGCATAATTTAGCCATAACAGTTCTAGAGAGAGACACGGAGGAAAACAAGGGCTGAGGAATGGGTTCATGGTCAGTAGCTAGTGAGAGTCCACCTTTTGTTGCGATGTCTTCTGTGAGAGAGCTTTGAGACTAAGATGGTAGCTCGTAAAGGTACTTTGGAAGATTTTGAAAGGCGTGTAGTTAGCAATGATAATAATATCAAAATAGGGAACCCATACTTCTTCCAATTGATCTCAACCACATCTACTTATTAATTTATGTGCTATTCTGGGTGCCAGGCAGTGGGGATATAAGCAGAAATGAAAGTCAGACACAATCAAGTAAATATGTGAACGAGAGAAGAGAGAGAGAGAGAGAGAGAGAATTGGGCATACATAAAATGCAATTGTGCCCTCCTGGGGGTGTTGGGTAGAGTTCGGTGAGTATGGTGAAGGCTGGCGCACGTATTGAGCTTATTTGGGAGGCAGCAATGTTGAAGCACACATATACAGAGAATAGGTGAGATCTTTGATCTCAATTCTGAAATGGGCAACATCTCACTGTTGTCATGTTGTGCTTTCTTCCTGTTAGTATTATCTCTAAATCACCCTGATAGACGGTGAGGAAGTCTGGTCTACCTAGACTTCCTTCTGGGCTTCCTCAAAGCAAACCTTCTCGTATGGCTCTCAGTTGGCTGCTCCTGCTGAGGCAGTTCATCTTATAGATCTCTCCTATCATATGATCCTCTCTTCCATGTTGTGAATCTTAGGTGTTGGAGTCCCCTTGCCATCTCTGTCCCTACGGAAATGACATAAGTTGCTGACATTGGTGGGCGTAGGGAGAACAAGGTTGGTGAGGGAGCGTGTGGCTAATACCTCAGAAGACACAAGCAACATCATAAGCAATGCCGTTAATAGCACTGGCCTGTGCCATGGGCTCTCCTCTCTTCCTGTCCTCTCTGGGCTTCTCCTGCTTCCTGTCCTGTTAAAAAAGCAGAGACATTCCAGCCTTGTGCTTTGCTGAGTTTTTCAGTTAAGATTCTTGCCAATCTCCCCTTTTGATTATGGTAAAAATGTACCATAAAGGTATTTTCTGAGTTGGTGGATCTGGCACCCTTAATAAGATAATATTCAAGAGTTCTATCCTCTGGATAGGTCCTCCTTAAGCAAACAGTGTGCTGATGATGGGCCCTGGGTACAAAGCCTGTAGTCCAGGCGTGAAGGTATCTAGTGCCTGGAGGGCCAGTCACCCGCCTGTTCCTCTGGAGTGAAGCACGCTGACTGTCTTGCTGACAGCCAGAAAGCATCTATGAATGAAAGACAGAGATGAAATTAAAATGTGACTTCTTTGGCATCCACCTTTCGAACCTAGGCCTTCCCCACTTTACTCTAATTCAATTTAGTAGATGTTGGAAGGAAACTAATACAGTTAAAAAGAACTCCATGTAATCTCGCTAACGTTCTTAGAACATCATGCTCAAGGTTTTCTGGTCAAGGATATTTGCATTTGTAGGATAGCTGGAGACAGATTTCTCTTCATGTGGAAAGTCCTTGCTTTGAGAATGACATTTCCAAGCTGTCAAAGTGTAATGTCCTCAAAGCTCAAATAAAATGGACTTTTACTTTGTAAATATTGAAGAGGAGGCTGTAGGCTTCACAGTGAGTTCACTAGCCTGCTGAGTTGGGCTCGGAAAGGGACATTTGTTGAGTCCATTATAATAAAATTCAAGCCTGAGCGATGGAATGGGAAAGTGCCATGAGCATCGAATCTCCCGTCCGTCACTTTGGCCTTGCTTGCTGGTGGGGTTTCCTTTGGAGTGAAGCTCACTGCATGCGTCTTTGTTACTTRACTGTCCTCATCTCCAATTTCTTCCCGTTTACAGAGAACTATAAAAATCTTCACACTAAATCTTCACATATCACATTTACTCATCCAGCCAATATTTATTTATTAAACATCTGCTGTCTTCCAGATACCGTTCCAGGCCTTAGTCACAGGCCTGAGGAAGCTGACAGTGGAGATGCCTTTCATGGCCCAGATCAGCCGTAGAAGGAGACCCATCCTTCACGGTGTCGGCCTTTCTCAGCATCCTCTCTGCCACACAGCTGCTCTGCTTTTCTTAGACTTAACAGCTTCTCCAGGAAGAACGAATGGACATCAGAAAGTTACTTGCAATGCTATTGAAATCGTTCTCTTTCTTCTCYGAAGAGTTGACTTGGAAATCATTTGTTCAGAATTCTGAGTCACTTTTGCAGTTTTAACATTGTGTTTGTTCAGTGATTTTTGGAATAACTGCAAAGGGAGACATTCATGGTTGATAAACCCCATGAGAGCTAAGACTTCATSTTTTTTATCTCCATTTCCCCCTGAGTATGGTACCTAACTGCCACAGAATACAGGCTCAGTAAGTTTCTGCTATAAACACAGAACTAAGCAAGGCTGCCATATCATTGTAGCCTGGAGC
>BDUI01000530.1:224039-242110 GCA_002335545.1 Apodemus speciosus | reverse complement strand
TTTCTTTATACTTTTGAGACAGGGTTTCTCTGTGTAGCCCTGGCTATCCTGGAACTCACTCTGTAGACCAGGCTGGCCTCGAACTCAGAAATCCGCCTGACTCTGCCTCCCAAGTGCTGGGATTAAAGGCGTGCGCCACCACCACCCAACCGCCATGAACCTTTACTTATTAAGCCATTTTCCCAGCCCACATTTTTTCTTGTTAAGGGTCCACACCCTTTAGTTTTGCTTTCTGCAGATGAGTGTTTTGCCTGCACGTGTCTGTGTGCACCACTTGTGAGCCTAGTGCCCATAGAGGCCAGAAGAGTATGTCAGATCCCCTGGGCCAGTGTTACAGATTGTTGTGAGCTGTCATGTGGGTCTTGAGAATTGAACCCAGATCCTATATAAGTACTTCTAACCACTGAGTCATCTTTCCAGCCTCACACACTTTTTTAATTCAAAGGTCTCATATGGCTTTGATATTTTTCACTCAATTGCCTCATTTCATCAATCTGATTCTTAGTCCCATAAATCTTATTTTTACTCACTACAGTAGAGTATGTCTACCAATGGACTTGACAACATTCCTATTGTTGGATTTTAAAGGTGACCCTCTTAATGATTTCTTAGAATTTCTTACCTTTATTGATACAATAAAGGTAATCCAGATTTCCTCCCAGGAAGAGTCCAAGAATCACGCTAACCTTTCAGCTCTCACAGCACAGAATTAGTATTTTCATCTTTGYTAGTTTGGCAGGGTTTAGGTATTGAAATGCTTGTTTTTATTATCAATATTTTTTCTGCTTACTGGCCATATTTTTCTTTTAAAATATTCTATTTATTTTTTCTATACGTAAAAGTTGATTTTTTTCCTCTAAAACTTATTTCTTGTTTTAAAGTGTTGACATACCCATTTCCATATTTCTCTTTCCTCATCTCTAGAGTTCCTCCTTTGTCAGGGTATATCTTGAATAGTGTGTTGTGAAAGTTTTTTATAAAGAGCTAAAGGATTTTGCCATTTCCCAGAAAATTAGAGTTGTCACCGTTGAGTACATCCACTGTTAAAAACAGTCCTTGTGTAACAGTCACAGAGTAACCAGTGAAGAGAAGTGAGTGTAGGCTTGTGTGCATTGTACCAGCTTTCCCAAGATGCTTTCTTCTCCGACTTTCATTGTTGTGTTTTGGGCCTCGAAATTCAGTGTCACATGGCATTTAGCAATCTGACATTTGAGAATTCACTGAAGATGCATACAAGTCATGTGCAGTAGCTTATGCCAGTACTCCCTGCACTTGGGACGCTGATGGCAGCTAGGGCTGGAGTAAGACCCTGCCTTATTTTCTAAAAAGCAAAACAAAAAACAAAAATCAAAACAAACAAAACAGGTACAAAGTGTTCAAAGTTTAACAAAATCCAACATGTTTCGTTCTAAATGCTTGCTTCTTCATCCCCAAAATGATAGGTTTCTAGATTTACTCAGTTTATTAATGCTGTATGGCTTTAAGTACATTTGGTATTTTTAAAATACTGTTCAAACTGCAGCCAAGATTATGTAAAAATAATTTCATATGTTTGGTGCTGGAGCTTCAAACATGGTAGGCGAGGGTGCGACCACTGAGTATGCACCCTCATACACACTCAGTCCTAAAGCTGAGAATTCTTAGATGGTGAGAAAGGAAATCAAATCCATCTTCTTGAGCTCAAGACAATTAAGCAAGTGAGGGCTTTACTCTCAAATGTTAATTGGCCTGTATAGAGTACGAGGGAAATTTAGAAACTCTGATTGGGTCATTACCCTGATAGTAACTTTGAACTTATACCGTAATGAATGGGTGCCTGCATGTGTCTGTTATAAACCTGATTACTACTTATGACTCCAATCTGCATCACTGACAGAAGCCCACAGGCTTGATAGTGAACAGCTGCATTTACAAAGGCCCTTTAGACCTACAAATGTCTCTGAGAATTTGATGAGAATCCTTTCCTTGATCTTAAATATCTCAGGTTTAGAATGCAATAGTTCCTATTTGCAGCAGCAGAAAGGCCCAATAACCATACTTTTACTGTAACTAGAAGTTTAGATTTGGTTTGGTGCTTACATTAGGCAACACAGCAAATATTAATCTGTTTCTGTTGCATGTCCTAGCAACTTTCTCATAACGTAGGAGGTGAGGATTTGTCATTTGGCTATCATTTGACTACCTGGAATAATTGAGTTGCTAAATCAGAAAGTGTATAAAAGTCAACTGCATGATGGTTTAAAAGTGGCATTATTAATTGAAAATGTGTTGTAAGTCCTTGATAGCATAGAATCCATGTGATTTTTTTTTTTTTTTTTACTGAGTTGAAGTACATGAACATTCCTGATCCTTCTGCCATTGCGTGTGCGTGCAACCACTATAACATTTCACTGCAGGGGCAAGGTGTCAGATGGAGAGGAACTGTCAACATTGTATTGGAAAAAAAGAACCCTTCCTTTAGCGCTCTCCCTAGTTCAACAAAACTTTTGGGAAGAGATAAAAGCACACCACAGTGTTTGCAGAACATTTATTACCATTAATTGGCGATGTGATAAGACAGTGTTCAGGTGGCTTAAAAGTTGTTCACGATCACAGCAAAGCTTACTCCAGCCTAGCATATTACATGGGAACATAGAAATCAGGGAGATGTCTTCAGGTATGTGTCAGGATGTATAGAAGTGATGCCACACATTTATACAACTTCAAAAAATATAGGGCCATCCAATGCCACTTTGCTTCAGTCAACTCTCACTTTACTATATGAAAGGTATCTTTTAAGCTGTCATAAGACTTCCGACGACTACGCAGTGACATGAAAGGATAGGGAGCTGCTGTCAAATCTGTAGCACTTCTAACTGGAAGGAAGCAATAGGGAAGCAAAATAAATTTGGCTTTAACAAGCACCCTAGAAGGAACATTCATGCTTTAGATAATGACTTTATGTAATACTTTGTGAAGAGAGCAACACACTGTTAGGAAGAATACCTGGTAATTAACTGTCCTATTTTATTTGGGGGCATTGAAAACAACAAGATTATGACCACTAAAACTTCACCTCAGGGAGTCAAATGTTACTTGGCCTTAAAAATTATGTGCTTAATATTAGGAAAGTCTTTGTTCCTTGTTCTGTGCATTCAGAATACTTAATGAATTTTAGTATAAAACAGCATCATTCTAAGTTAGCCCTCTAAAAGCATCTATATTCCCTTTGTTTTAATGTATGCTGTATCCAATATAGGTCTTTGGTATAAATTTGGTTGCTTAAATTTTGAATAAACTTTCATTCATTTGATCTGTGATGTGTCAATTCCCTTTATTCTTATGTATACTGAAATGCTACTACTCTGGTCTTTCGTTTCATTAAACCAGGTTTCACATAATTTAAGTTTCCTTTTGTAAGTACAATAGTAAATGTATTTTGCCAAATTGTTGGATAATACATGTATATAGATGTATTTTTCTATAAGCACATAATTATGAGACTGACCTTTAAACTTTAAAATGTCCAGAAATGGTATGTTACTTTTTCTACATCTTCCTAATTCATATTTATGTCCCTTAATTTATCATTTGATTAACCAAAGTTCCCTTTAAAAAATTGGGTAGGCCTGAATGAAGCAGCTTAGCAAAACAGTAATACTGACAAGACATCATCTTACACCATTAGCTAACATGGACATGAGAGGCAGTGACCATCTACAGTGTGAAATGCCACAAGAAGTCATCAGCAAGGGAGGACAGTTATGTCAGTCCAATTTCTTCAAGAACACTACGTGGGGTTTCGGCTTCCTGTGGAGGGAAAATGTGAGACTCTGGTGAGCAGATACAGAGAGTCTTGAGAATATACAAAGCTCACATGAAGGGCATGCTCATTTTAGAGATTAAAGAAGGCAATTCAGGATCACAGGAGCAATCTACTACTGATAGCTAGTAGTTTTAAGACTAGTGCCTAACACATCAGAAAGAATGTTTTTAGCATTTACTAAATACCTATTATTGACTAATGTGTTGGGCATCGTTGTTATAACACAAAAAGCAATCAAGGCCATTGTAAGCTAGCTAGCAGCAATGTATAAAATTACATGCAGAAAAATATTATCTAAARCATTAAAATTCAAAATGTCTTCCAAATAAAAAGCTCCCTCCCCTCAAATTTTTAGTGTGTTCGAACATACTTTCAATGTTTAGTTTGTCACATGTTATTGAGAGGAGTGTCTGCCTTGCGTCATTTTTCCTTAACTGTCCACTACAGTGCTTTAGACAGTTTCCAGACCTCCCCTGGGCATCCACTGGCACTGGTGGAGGTGACATACAGAAAAAACACTATGGAACCAAAAACTTTTTTGTTTTGATGTAAGAATGAATATTTGTTTTTAAATATCAAAGACAAATTAGCCAAATCTAAAAGAGATATTTTTAAAATTTCCAAACTGACCAATTTTCTACACTACAAAAATAAAAAAAGGACCATACAGGCCAGATGCTAGCTATTACTAGCAACTTTAATAGATGAAAATAATGTAAGATTTTTTTATCCAATAATAAACTTACTTTTGCATCCTAATCATGAGACAGCACAAAACAAGGAAAAGAAAAATTAAATTACATCAGGAATCTTTAGAATGTTAGGTTGAATGGTAGGAATCTATACAATGTAATCTTAAATGACTTAAAATCTGTTGTTTCCATATTTGGGGAAAAAAAGTAGTACTTACCTCCATGTGTTGAGAGTTTAAGGCTTAATGCCTGATTTAAAGAAAGTGCTTCAAAAATATTAGCTGATAGTTACACAACTGAAATCTAAATGAAGGATTTAGCATTTAGTATTAAATACCATAGGCAAAAAGTTCATAGAATGCCTGTTAATATGCTTGTCTAGTAATGAAAAATGGGTGAAAATCAGCTTTAATGAAAAAGGACACTTCTCCAAAAGGCAGTGTAATCTATGAAGTACACTTGCCTCCCCAATTTAACTTCAATCTAATCAGGTTACAGATCTAAGAAAGATGGAGGATAAAAGAAAGGTAAACACTGCCACAAGAATATAATCACCTAAATGGGAATGTAGCAAACTGGTAAAGGTTTTTGTTTTTTAATGGCAAATAGTAGGGAGAAAAACAGGCTTGCTAAAAATTGAGGTTCCTATGAACCATCTGATATTTTAAAATGTCTTTGGAACCTAATTTAACTGTAAGAAGCCATTCATTCCCCTCCAACAGTTAGAAAAACAGAGCCAATCATAAGACAAAATTAGTTCCTGTTCATTTTGTTTGGTGTGGTTCTTAGCTGTTAGGAATAAATACTGGAGCTATCAGTTTGTCTAGGATCTGTGCTTGAGGAAGGCGATGTGAGAGGTTGATTAACTTGATGTTGAATGATGTATGCATGAAACCTTTGGATGGGATTCTGCTTTTGTCTAGATGTTTTCATGAAAGTTTTTTAAAAGACAGTCTAACAACAGTAGTGATAGATTCCCATCTCTCATATTTGGCTTTCATAACCATTAAATATACTGAGAGTGACATCTGAATCACTTAACTATTTCTTACTGTGGGCTCAGTAATAAAATGGTGAATTCTGTGGGTTTTTTTTTTACTCACAATTTAAAACATTACCTGGAAAAATGAAAATATAAAATATTTTATTAAAAGGGATGGAGAAATCATTCTCATTGAGTCAAAGTACATGTGAATTTAAAAGTTATTTCTACTTAATATTAACTCATTTTAAAACTTCATGTAACCTTTAATTTATTAAAGGATTCCCTACACTGAATTTTATACAATTTATATGCTAAGCATATCTAGATAAAAACAGCCTATAACTATTCCCTGGCCTGATCAGATTTCTCAAAGGTGCCCACTGCTTGTGGTCTGAAGAGAATCATGTTGCTTTCTGAATATGCATTATTTAATAATATATGTCCTTTCTAAAGGTCTAGTTTACACATTATATTCCTTTAAGACTGGGCAAGTTCAATGTTTTTACAAAGTATTTATAATACAAAATGTAATTTTTACAAGTTTACACTGAAATTGTAGCTCAAAACTATTTAGGGAAATGATTAAAATAGAATGGTTGTTACCAGGGCCTGCCTTCAGTAAGAGAGAAATGGGAAGTAGTTGGCTGATGAGTTATGTAATTTCAGTTCTGCAAGATGAAAAGGTTCTGGAGATCTGTTGTACAACCATGTGAATACATTTAATACTATTGTAGGCTCAGAAATTGTTATTTTTTWAAAAAAATCACAACTTAAAAAATTACCTGGAGAAATGAAAATATAAAATGTTATCAAAAAGGATGGAGAAGAAAGAAGTCATTCACATGAGACAAAGTACATGCAATACTTTATTTTAGACATGCAAGAAAAGCTATTTCAGAATCTGCTAATTTAAAGCAAGCAGCTGTATACAGATACCCCCTCCCCCTCACAAAAGCACAACATTTTGTTACAGCTCAGCACACAGCATCCAAAACAAACAGGCATGAGACAATGCATATTTATGCAACATTAAAATCAGATGAACAACATGTAGTGTGGGAGGATGGGAAAAATGGAAACGAAAGACCAATGTTTTGTGAAGTTTCAGATGGTAATGGAGGGAGATGAGCTGTACAGCTGCCTAACACTACATTTCTTAAGACATTTTATAGATTTTCAGTGGGATACTGGTTTGGGTACCTTCTGAAGTTACTAGAGTTTTTGGCATATTTAGTTTTTGTCTTTTGAGTCAGGGATGCCCTAAGTTCTATAATAAATCATCTTCCTCCTGCATCAGSCTCCCAAGGGCTAAGATGACAGGCATGCACTACCATGCCTCTTGAGTTATTGTTTAGTAACAATTTACTTAAGCTTTAAACTCTCTAAATAGACATATGAGTTATCTGGTATTTTTATAGTAAAATCTGCTAAATATTATTAAGAGCATATTTTTATAAAATTAATATTAAAAGTTTTAGTATTCCAAAATATACAACCATCGTTAACAGAGCACTAAGTGTTTAGAAGAAGGCTTAATATGTTAATTAGGAAACCACTAACTAATAAAATAGAAATGATTGGATATTGAAAATGAATATCAGAATTTTTGTATCACATAAGTAGGCTCAGTATTACTGACTCAAGGGCTGTTACTGAGCAACAATACAGGAGACTGTGACATAGCTTTCTGATAGTTCTTAAGGGACTTTTGAAACTGCACAAATGTGGCTTAATAAATATTGGCAATATAAAATTTCTTAAAAATTGAAATGTTTTAACCTTAGATCTTAGAGAATTATACAATTGATTTTTTTCTTATATTGCTTCAACATACACTTTTATGTGATACAGTCCAACATATTAGACTGTAAAATAATCTTAGTGCTAAATAAAGCTTGGTTTTCTTCAACAGTGGAAGATCAAACTACATTAAATATTGTGGTTCTCCTAATTTTGCCTGAGCTCCTAACTGTATTTTCTTTGGTAAACTTTTGTGATTGTTCCCGGTCTTTTTCTTATACTCTCATAAGATTAATCACTGATGATTTACTAATGATAACTTGTATGTGTTCAGAATATTAATCAAAACATTCACAAGTCATATTTTGTCAAAAAATCAGTAGTAGACAGAAAAAAAACTATGTCAATATCATATACAGAATAAATAGAATTAGGATTAGGCACAGAAAAATACAATCATAAAGGTACTAGCTCTAAGATGCTATATTATTTTACAGGAGAATTAGTCACCAAGCTGAGGACATTTTCTTTCATAAGTATATCAGTTTTCTATTTCCTCTGTGAAACTCTGCATAGTCGATGAGCAGTCATTAGTACACAGGGACATTAAAATATTCATGGCGTGGCTACAAAAGAAATGCATATATTCTTACACACAGTATACAAGCTGATGGAGACACAATCAGAATGTTTAGTTCACAGTAAAATTATTTAAAGCATCAGATTTGCTTTTGTTCTTTGGTTTGTGGCTGAACACTTAAGTTCTTAATGCCCAGTTCAGATTTATTTTTTTTCAAGTTCATGGTATGTAACAGTAAACAAGATGACCTACATTCTACAGAATCCTAAAGCACTGTACTTACTACTAATCTGATAAGATTGCCAGTTTAAGTAAATGCTAATTAGTGGCAAGTTCAGTTAGAATACTCCCTTTTTACAAGTTCAGTTAGAATACTCCCTTTTCACATTCATTAGGGTCCTGTTCCAGTAAGGAGAGATCCCAGAGGAAAAGCTTCCCAATAAGTTAAAACTAGTCACCATATGGTATTGTTAAGTACCTATGAAAGCTTTTAATTGTTGACTTAGCTAAAAATGTGACTTTTAAGCTAAAGATTAATTTTTGAAAGTTCTCAAAATCATTCTAAGGAACTCCCTAAAAATTTTAAACATCTACCTATAAATATATCTAACAAGATGCTAGATGTTCTCACATCAAAAAGTGACAAAAATAACCCATGGAGGGGTCTTAAATGGACCTTACAACATCCCAGATGAATTTTAAAGTCAGAACCCTAAAATATTAGGCTACAAAAGCTGCCTCTTTCCCATTTAGAATAGTGTAATGATAAAATAAGTAAAGCAATATTAGTAACAAATGCCCAATACTTCATTCATTCTATAGAAGCTTTCATTCTCATAGGGAAAGTCTTCATCTGTACTAACAGTACTGATTTACTATATTTAAGAATATGTTGCTAATGACTCTTACCCAATTTCAATATTCTGTATAAAAGGTAAATTATAATCCCAACTAAGAATTATAGGGGAAAATTCCCTAAAAACCATCAATTTAATGAAATAATAGGGCTATCCATTGGTATTGCAATTAATTTTCCAAATAATGCCAAAATACAAATAATAAACTTGACAAAATTATAATTCAAACTGAATGCATATATCCTACTACATTTTGATGCATGTCTGTATTCCATCACGTATTCTAGTACGCTTTCTTATACCCAATGAAACTCTTGCTGTGATACATATTCTCTGTTTTCTGGAGAGAGAACAAGAAAAGTTTAAGTCTCAGATAACCTTATACTTCAATACCAGTTCTTTGCCTTTATGTTACAGTTTTTAAACTTTTTGATTTCTCAACTTTATATCATGTCATATGAAAACTAACCATGATAATTTTTACTCCCATTGAAGGAGAAAAGTGGTTTCCCCAACAGGGTTGAATAAAGTAAATTATAATAAAAGTAAAAATAGAGTAAAATGCAGTCATTCCTTCCTGGAGAAGACTTACAAGGACAAAAGTTCTATTTGAACAATTTTGAAATGTAGCCACCCCAGGCTCTGCCATTGTTTTTTAACTAACAGGTTTTGGTTTGTTTGTTTTTGTTTTTAATGATCCTTTGGAAAGCAAAAGGGTTGATGATAACCCAGACTATTTTTTAAAGCCAAGGGTCCACACTACTGTACTGAAACAAGAAATTAGCACCTATCAATTGTCAAGGAATATTCTTTACAGGAAGAAACCCCTCTTCACTGGAAGAGCATCCTTCAAGAAAGATGCTCTAAAATACACAAAATTAAATGGTGGTATATACAGTAAATGGTATCCTTTAATGATTTTTAGGGTACTAGGAAATGTCCAGTTTAGACTGTTAACATCTGAAGAGGTTCTGCTATAAATAAGTGCTTTAATGACTACTTAACATTTAATGCTGGACTTTTAGGTAAAAGATTTAACTATGTCTGTAATTGACCAAGATTTCCCCCCTCTCATATGCAAAGGATATACAGTAAGTAAGTTCAACATAAACATGATTATTCTGGATCCTTATATTATCAGTACATTTTCTGAGTAAAGAACAAGTATGTATGAATTAGAGGTGATGATACAGCCCATCACAGCATACAAAAGACCCCATACAACTAGGCCTACTAGCCTGCACTTACCATGGGCACCTATGGAAGCAGTCATATATATGACTATATATATGTGTGTGTGTGTGTGTGTGTGTGTGTGTGTGTGTGTGTGTGTATCCTAGGAAACTGAATTTATGAGTATTACAAATGCATTATTTCCAACCTGAAATGAGCCTTCATTTTTGAACAATCCCTTTGCTCAGCACTTATTTATTCTTTGGTGAATCTGTTGCCAAACCCCACACTTTGCTTGTTTTATTTTCTCTTTCCCCAGTCCCCAGTGGTTCTCCTCTAGATGTCATTTTTCAAGTCCAAGAATAAGAACTTTCTCAAGTTTGCTCATCTAACTTATGAAGAGAAAAGATGTCCAGCTTTACTCCATTAGTGCCTTATAACAAAGGAAACGTTTCTTGCCTACAGCCAGTGCTTTTGATTCTGCCCCATTCCCCCTTTCAACACAGTATACTGTCCCCTTTATTCCTAAAGCTCATTACTCTTTGCAAGAGCTCCTTCTCATCAGTATGCATGCTTTTTTCATCTTTCCTCTGTACTAAGAAATAATTTCACTCTCAAGCTACAAAAGGACTAGGTGTAGTGTGGCAAGTTTAAGATGTCAAAAACATTAGACAAGAATCAACTTTTCAAAACCACCTGTTTTCCTAAGAAAAGACTAGCCCTAGTACCATGAAATTTCCTAGATTTTCATTCACCATTATAAGATTATGATGTGGCTCATAAGTAAAACGAACCAGAAAGCTTAAATACTCCTAAAATAGCCATTGCATTGGCTTAAGTACTGTTAAACTGAGAGACACTTAAAGTAACCTAAAGGTGTTAGATATCCAAGACCGACGAATGGCTACTCTCCTCATTCTCGTTCAATGTGATAAGAGAAAAAATTATATTTAATGAAGATCAAATGTAAGGAAGTGTGATTTCAAGTTTATTACCTTATTTCGGATGTTTTAAAAGGAGTTTCTTTCCATACTTCTTGTATTATAAAAGTGTATTTTGCCCCTTGTTTTAAAGATCCAAAGGGCCACACAATACACAAAACCACTAAGATCTATTTTGAGCAATGAATTTTAAAAACAGAAAGATTGAAAACAGTTTATAAGGCACCTTTTAGATGACAGAGCTCATCTGTGACAACACAATGTGAACTCTCATTCAAACTGCAGCATTCTTCCACCAAAAATTTTATAATATAAAATAAATATTTTAAAACTTGCTTGTTTTTCTTATCTGAAAAATTGAGGGAGGAGCTATATGATAGTCAATATTCTGCTTCTGGATCATTTGTAATTTCATATATCCTGAGTATCTTTCCATATCATTACATGGAAATTTAGTCCTATTTATTTTACAGTTATATTAGCAATGGCAGGTATGACTACTAGAATTCTCTTCAGTTGTTTCCCACTGATGGACATTTGGGTAAATTCCAATCACTTAATATCATGCTGAACCTATGTCTTGGTGCATATACATACACATGGATATATATATATATATGTATATATATATATATACATATATATATATATATACACACACACACACATATTTCTTAGTTGGATAAAATACTTGGATGTGCATGTAATGGGACAAAAGGTATAGCACAGGTTTCATCATGAAACAGCCACCACAAAAACCAATCCTTAATGAAATACAACACTGTTTACCAGCAATAACAAGAATGTCTCTTATTTTTGTAAGAAAATATTTAAAGGGTTAGTTGGTATTTTAATTTGTATTCCCTTACGAAAGTCTTTTTTGTTTATCCCTGACTTAGGCATGCCCTCTGCTCTTTCATACTGGGCTACTCATCTATTTCTATTATTATTTTCTTAAAAATAACAAGTTGAGTAATTTTTTAATTATGTCTGACAAATGCTACTATAAACCTGTTAATTATAAGACACTAAGCACAAATTACTTTCTCTGGCATTTAATTATACTTTTAAAACAACAAAATTTAGCTTAGACTAAAGAAATTGTTTTAAGCTTATTCTAGTGTAGATGAATTTGCCTTGAAATACTCTAGTCAGTTTTCTAAACAATCTATTTCTTAGAATCAGAATTTCCAACAAACTCAAGTCTAATAGGATGAGGAAGAACAAAAAGTCTGTAACAAAAGAAAAGTCTGACTATGAAAAGTCTGGTCACTTTAGTCTTCCTTTACGAAATGATCACATCCTAAAGTGGACGAGGAAATCACCAACAAATTCAATAGTGTTCTGCCTGCCTGCAGGGTAGATTCAATCTTGTTTCCACATAAAAACTCAATTACCTTAATAGAAGTGAACAGATCTAGTTGTTGTTGAGGAAATTAGATCATTCCGTGACATCCCACAAGCTTTGCTGTGGGTTAGGTTCTAAAGGCAACCATACATTATCTCCCTGGTTGCTAGTTATCAGACAAAGGTAATTTGTATGAATCATGGGTGATTTTTATAGCCATTTATGTGTTAACATGTTCTTTTCACAATTTTAACGTTTTTTGCACTCCTTAGTATTTCTAATGTTCATCCATTATTTATACTGAATATAATATATACTGCTATATATTATGATACTATATATTGTATAATATATTATATACAATATAATATATATTACATAATATATAATACTACATATTAAAAAGATGTAACAGTTCATAAATGAAAAATGAAATTTTTAGGTCAAAGTGTTAAGTCAGGGTTTCTCAACTTGGATACACCTGACTTTTGGGGCTGGATAATTCTCTGGTAGGTGTGTCCTGTGCAGACTAGGATATTAAGAGTGGCCTTGGTCTGTTGTGTGTTTCAAGTATCAATACCTAGCAGATGCCATGCTCTGCTTTGGTGGGTGAGATTATATTCAAGTGTGTTGGCTTGTGTTTACTAATTTTTGTACTATGGGAATTAATTTTTTTAAAGTAACAGAGGAAACAAAACAAATTATAATGTCAGCAGGGGAATAACTCATCTAAAATTTTTCATCGAGTACTGTTTAATGAAAAAAAAATCACCACTGACCAGTCAGAATATGCTCTTAGTAGGTTATGAAGGATAAGATTGACATTTAAAAAAAATGAAAAATACAATAGAAGACAAAATTTGAGAGAGAAAAGCAAGTAATGAGAATATTATTTAATAAGTTTTATACTTTGTATACACTGATATAAAACAGCATTACTATGGGTTCTAGTATAAAATTTGTTTCAAGATCAAATTTATAATTGACTAAATTATTCCAATTTTTAATCATTACAAAAAGTCAAGTGAAGGCAGGGAAATAGGATTGTGATGGAGGGTTAGTCTAGGGTAGACACTATCCTGAGTTCTAGTCCAAGGTGCTGCCAAAACAAACAAGAAACAAAGAGCTCACAGTAGCCACCATGAGTTCACCATGAGTTAGAAAAGAAACAAGGGGGGTGGTTTCAAAATTCTGAAGAATAAACAAAAGGAAGAGGAGAAGGAGGAGGAGGAGGACTAAAACTAYATAGAACAAAATGATTACAATGTGAAAACCAGACACCAATGACATTAGTCATAGTGTATGGTACTAAAAATAAAGCTAGAGGATAAAGATCTATTCTGCCTTGCATATTTGCCTGCTTCTGGATTGTCTATTTCAAGTATCAATAAAACCTAATTTTTACATATCTATTCTAGCAGATCCCGAACTACATTTAAAGTACTCATGCATTAGTAAGTATAGCCTTAACTTTTAACCAAGTTAAAGAAAGAGGTTTTGGCTTAAAAGTTATAACATCAAAGATTGGTACTTGCAAAAGAATTTTAGGGGTTTTATCTTATTAAAGGAAATAAAGCAAAAGATTTATAATAAAATATCTTGCTGTTAAATGACAATTTTATATATTTGAAAAGATAGTGCTTTTTAAACAACTTAATATATTCTTGAATCTCCCTAGCATGCCTAAATATTCTTAAGTAGCAAGGCTTAAGTTTTTGAAAAATTTAAATCTTCACATTATAGGATATTTTACGAAATACTTATTTGCTTTATGTTATTATAAAAGCCTTTTTTTTTTTTTTTTTTAGAAATCATCCTTTCTCTCAAGATTCTTACCTTTCCATTTTTATGCAGTCCCACAGATTAATGACTATTTTCACAAAGACACAGCAAATTATTTAAGATATTTCATGCAGGCCTCGGCACTAAAACAAATCAATTTGAGCAGCAGTAATTGTCCATAGACTACCACATTCTAGACGAGACAGACAAACATCTCCAAGTCCAGGGACCCTAGTCAGAAAGCAGACCATCTTCAGGTAGAAGCAAACTCCTGAGTGCAGTGCTTGCCTTTGGCACCTCACCATTTTCCATTCCATGGATTACTTTAGTGAGAAGCAATACCAACAGCAAACAGAGCTCAAAAGAAAAAATCCCCACGAATTTCAAAGTGATGCTGTTAGTATAGGAAAGAAAGGTCAACATATCTCAAAGCGCTGATCAACATCGTCATGCATGGACCGCTAAGGTTATATCAAGCCTGATGCCTACTGTTCAACTATTTGATCTTCACAGATCAAGCAAGGACTTGAAATCATCTCACGTGCAACAGTCTCTGCATAGTGCCATTTTATTCATGCCACAAAAATGGTAAATTTAGTAGTTACCAATAAATAAGTTGGGGGTCAAAGGAACTAAAGTCTTAGACTGTTCCTTATCATAAGATATCCTCAGACAAACCTCCCCATTCTTCATTCTGGCTCTATAAAATTAAGGAGCAGAGAAAAGCTGGTAAGTGCCTGACTTCACAGGAAAAAAAATAGCCATAATATTATTCCCTTATAAGTTCAGTTGCATCATCAGCCCTCACATTACCACCCCCAAACTAGGTATGTGGGGAGGGAAATATGCTAAGCATTGTAAAGAATATAACTTTATCAATCTCAGCATGTCATATATCCATATAAAAATCAACTTTAGTACCTGTGGCATATTGAGATGACGTGGTTTAAATTCCAATAGTCAAGTAGTAACAAATTGAATAATAGGCCAATTTCTGGGATTTCCCTCCCAAAGGTAAATGAATTCATGCACCCAAAATACATGAACACAGAATTGGCTGCAAATGTCAAATATGAAAAATACACTATTAAATCACAATGTTTGCTAATATTTTGGCAATTATTATATAGATATACATTTGTTTTTGTTCTATAGCATGGTAACAGAAGAAAATCTACTTTAGCCACTGACCATCTGCCTTGTCTGTCCACAGAATGAAAGAATACCTAATTTACATATTTTATAAACTGTGCAAAAACAAAATTTTAATAAATTTTCTGAATAGAAATTTTAAAAATATATAAAATCAAAATTATTTTAATTTATATACACTCTTAAGGCAACAGATAAAGTTCATTGTTAATTCAAATCATCTTYAGTGCTTAAAGTAGTCCAAATAAAGATTTTGACACTAAATAGAAAGGTCAAAATAAATGAAAAATTACATTAAAATCGGGTTTTTAGTACTTTCACTTCAAAGTTTAGAATGAATTTAGCTACAATAGCTATGCTTAAACAATTTTAGAAACAAACTCACTTCAGAACATCGACAAAGTACTAATATATCTCAAACTGTGAGACCTACAAAGCTATTATATTCTAGGCATTTTGGTAAATCTAGTAAGAAGAGACTTGAAAATACTGTCTATAAATCTCCGTAGTCCATGAAAATGTCCACCTACTGGTAGTGACAACAGTGAATGTCCTCTGGCCTAAGAAGTACTAAGTAGCACACACTGCTCTAATAATGCTCTGGATCCCTCCCCTGGGTAAATACGCACTAGCAAGTAAACATAATGTCTAAAGGGTAGAGCGATTTTCCAGGAGCATTTACAAAGTAACCCAGGATCAAGGAGATATCAATGCCCTAAGCATTACTCTCTGGGAACATATTAAAAGCAGAAACTGAACTTTAACAGCTTAAAAAATGTCTTGAAAACAACAAAAAATTAACCAGAGAATCATAAAAAACTTAGAAGAAATAAATTCTGTGAGAGATTATAGTTCTATAATAATTAAACATTAAGACAAGACACAGGTATGAAGAATTTCATTCCCAATCCTGGAGCCTAACTTCTGGTTAGTTTTATTTTTGGCAGGGCCTCAGGTTACCCTGAGACTTCCCTCAAAACTTCCTGTGTAGCCCAGACCCTTACCTCCTGATTCTTCTGTCTCTACCTGCTAAGTGCTACCGCTCAGGCATACCCCACCATATCTAGGTTTATGCTGAGCTGGGGACTGAACTCGGGGCTTCATGAAAGGTAGGCAAATATTCTTTCAACTGAGTACACTCCCAACCTGACCTCATCATTTTTGTTTGTTTTTTAAGTTTGATTAGTAAACAGCAAAAGGAGATGCTAACTTTAAAACCAATTTTATAACAGTAGAATATAGTCTTTGAGTCAGCATACCTGATGTTAAAATTACAAACCTCCAAAATGGCATGTTTGCAATCAATTAATAATCCACCACGGCAAACTGTGCACACAAGGAAAAAGGTCTGTGTTCATTTGACTACCAACCAGCAGATGGTATGAAGGCTGCCACTGAAATACTACAGTTTTGTACTCACCAACCTATTTTCTGACAACCACAACATTAAACACATAGTCTCTAGCCTCACATTTAGAGTTGTAGAGTCTCAGTGATATCAAGCAAACTTTAAGCAGGCCCTACAGCTGATACAGAGGATTTATTAGGAGTTCCCTCTACTACAAATACCAAAAGTAAAGAAATTATAACAGAAAATTAGAGTTAGTCTTCTCCCCATAGTCATTCCTTTAAAGCTAGCAATTTCAGAAATACTAAAAAACCCACTGAATTTAAATTCTGTTTTACTAATTAAAAATTAATATGTAATATATGAAAGGGTTAAAATAAATTTTATATATATATATATATATATATATATATATGTATATATATGAGTAAGAGCAGCTTCTTACCATGGACCTGTCATCTCTCCTGCCCCAAGTTAGAGGTTATTTATTTATTTGTTTGTTTGTTTATTTTGGTTTTTCCAGACAGGGTTTCTCTGTGTAGATCTGTCCTGGTCTGGAGACCAGGCTGGCCTTGAACACAGAGATCTGCCTCAGCCTCTCGGGTGTGCCAACAGCACCCTGCTGAGGTGGGGTTTATTAAACGACATTTTTAAACATAGATTTTGAATGCAAGAGTTAAGACAGAGAGGCACTTGAGAGTGAAGTGAGGAGGCGCCTGAGAGCAGGGGCAGACATAAATTATTTTCGTCAATAACAAAGCCGGACAAGCCATAGTCCCTGTCCTGTGCACCCAAGAGCAGACATACACGGTTCACACTGCTCGAGAGCTTCATGGCACTGCGTAAGCTGGCACCAGCCTGTCTGGGATCCACACAGCTTCTCACTTTTTCTTAGAACCCCCTGAAAGATCAGGGTGAGGGAGAAGGCTGAAAGGCCAGAGCACAGATCTTGTGTCCTCTGCCTCAGAGCCGGTTCAGAGCTTTGCCCTGAGACTGCCTCTCGGATCACTGACAGTGTAGACTCGGAGAAGGGCAGCAGAGTGAAGGTCAAGCCTCTGTAAGCGTTAAATCCAGGTGGATTAAGTGACCACCCAGGAATTCCCCTCCTGCCCCGCCCCTAAGCTCCTGTCTGACCAGGCTTCCAGCTTCTCATCTGCCAGAAACCCTGGAAAGGAAGGCGGGCCCCTTAACCGTGGCATGGCTGGCACACAGATGATAGGATCTTGGGATATTAAATTCAGAGCCTGACTAAACTAGCTGTTCCAGAGCAGAGGGGAGAGCCAGGGGAATAGTTTGTTTGTCAAGCAGTGTTCCTGAGAATAATGACAAGGCAGTTCCTTCCAGGCCAAACAATTCCTCCAGGGCAAAGCCAGGAGAGAGAGAGAGAGAGAGAGAGAGAGAGAGAGAGAGAGAGAGAGAGAGAGAGAGAGAGAGAGAGAGAGAGAGGCAGAAGTCTAACAGACTCAGAGAGGCAGGAAAGGATGGGCCATGCCCCCCCCCCCAACTCCCCTTTCCCTTGCTGGTTTTTTTTTTTGTTTTTTTGTTTTTTTGTTTTTTTGTTTTTTTTTTTGTTTTTCGAGACAGGGTTTCTCTGTGTAGTCCTGGCTGTCCTGGAACTCACTCTGTAGAGCAGGCTGGCCTCGAACTCAGAAATCCGCCTGCCTCTGC
>BDUI01000530.1:212747-223714 GCA_002335545.1 Apodemus speciosus | reverse complement strand
TAAGCTTAATTGTCAAATCTCAAGCACTTGATAGCACAATGCCTCCAAGTAAGACCTGGCTCTGCACACTCCTGATGTAGTCAACTTAATCATTTTCCACTCATTAAAAGTGATCTTTAAATACACATTTTTTTGAGTAATGTGATTAAGCTGCTAACAATTCTGAATGATATAATTTACTCTTCCAGAATTCTAATATCAGTAATAAAATTCTTCTATTTCATGTGTGTGCATGTGCGTGTGCACAGTGGTGTGCAAATGGCTGTTGTTCCTCAGGAGCCATCTACCTGTTTTTTAGAGACAAGGTCTCTCACTGGGACCTATGCCTCAAGACTTGGACAAGCTGGCTGGTCAGTGAACTCCAAAGATTYACCCAGCTCCTCCACCCTGGGAAACAGAAGCAAAAGCCAGGGGCTGGACAGATGGCTCAGCATTTAAAAGGACTGTCTGCACTTGCAAATGTCCAAGGTTCATTGCCCAGCACCTCATTATAGCTCACCACCATCTGTATCTCTACTTCCAGGGGACCTGACATCTTCTTTTGGCTTTTGTGGACACCATGTGTACAAAGTGATGCATAGATATCTATGTAGGCAAAACACCCTTACATACAAAATTTAAAACCCAGCAGCAGCAACAGTGGCATTTTATGTGCATACTGGGGATTGAATTCAGGTTCTCATACTTGGCTGGTAAGCACTTCACCAACTGAGCTATCTTTCATAGCTCTTTATTTTACTATTTTAAAACTTATTCACACCATTATAATTAAATGAGTACATCTGTGGGGCCAGAGATTCTGAAAGTTGACTAGAAACCCTGAGGAGAAATAAGAGTCAGTCCTGTCCTTTCCTTATAGTTAGACTCCTCAAATAATAAGCCTATTAGAGACAGGATAAAAACTAAAACTACAACTACTACTTACACTGCCAAAATACTTGTCAAGTAATTCCACATAACGATGGATTATTTCCAGGGTAATCAGTTCATTGTCCTGATCTTCAATAGCACAGCAAAAATATAGACTGGCATATCTGTAATGAAACAGAATTACAGAAAAATGTTACCCCTATAATCATGTTATCTAAATATATTTTCATGTTCTGTTGTACAAGTCCTCATGCTTATTATAATGTTTATTCTTCTTTTAAAACAATTTTTTCTCCTAGATTACAAAAGTAATAAATGTGCAAGAGAAATTTTGGAAAACACAGGCAAAATGAAAAGAGAAAAATAATTGACTCATGTGTTTTAGAAAGAGTACTTGATCTTGCTCTTCTTCCTTTCACATTGCTTTCTGAGCATTTAAAAATATAACTGAGCCAGTTTTTCTTAAGTTTACTTAATTAGAACAAAATATACAGTGTGATTGATTCATGCTACAAGCAAATGGGAGAAAACAAGCTGCCAATTTATCCTAACTGAAGGGCTTATTGAAGATATTGTCAATGTGTTATTGAAGGACAATGTATACACAAAAATCTCTCATCTGCAAGCCTGTGGTCTCTCAGAGTAGACATTTCAATGTGTCCCCTTGTCCCCAGTAAGAGAAACTGGGAAAGACAAAACAGGGCGCCATCTCTAACTTGAGCAAAGAACTTCCTCTGGTTCCCATCATAACCTTGTTTTGTTTATCTATTTAAAAAGCAAGGGCTATTCCAACTCTCCATCCTCCCTAATCCATGCCAGGATCTGGAGAGCCTGGCACAAATTACAATAGGGCATTGGTTCTCACCCTTCCTAATGCTGTGATATTTTAATACTGTTCTTCATGTTGTGGGGACCCCCAATCATAAAATTATCATTGCCACTTCAAAACTGTACTTTTGTTACTGTTATGAGCCATAATGTAAATATTTTAAGAGATGTGGRTTTGCCAAAGGGGTTGTGACCCACAGGCTGAGAATCGCTGATATAGGGGATTCTCTGAATTATGAAAACTAAAGATTAAGTGATATAATAATGACAGACCAAAAGGCTGATACAATTGTTACTATGAACATAATAACAAATAATTCTTTTGCAGAGATTACTAATAGTAAGTTTGGAATAAGATTATTTTCAAACTTGTCCCATGCTATTATTAGGCCTCTGGTATGGGCACTCTCTCCTTGTTTCTTGATCTACATATTGCCTCTTTCTTTACAAATAAACAAAAATATTTAAACAACAAAACATTTAAAAGCCCTAAATTATACCAGTCATGCATTTAAAAATAAGCAGGACTAATGTGTCTTGGCACCAACCAAAAATACTTTAAAACGAAAAATACCCAACAGCATTTAATTTTAGGTTTTTTTTTTTTCAGTCATACTAGAGATCAAACCAGGGTTTCCAAAGCCATTCAGTGGCAACTTCGGTCCTCACTAGAATGGGGAAGAAAACACCAAATGGAAGAATTTTTCCTTCCAGGCGAAAAGACAGCTGTGAGCATGATAAGAACACCTCTTCAGAAGAAACAAGTACAATAGCAGGCACCAGAAGAGCCTCACTGCCAGTGAGGCAATAAATGTTAGCCAAGGCTTTTGCATATTTTACGTCTTAATCTTCACAACATCCTCACCGAGATATCATTATTGTTTGCATTTATAGGAGACCAGGCTTGAGTAACCAGCTCAGAACAGAAATTTGACCCTGGGGCCCAAATTTTCTATTAAAAACCACAGCTGCGAGCTATATTAAAATAATCCTGCACCTGGTTAAAATTAAAATATGCTCAATGCAATATATTAAGAGCTTTGAAGAAGGGAAAGAGATTAAAAAAAAGATTTAGTAAAAGATTACCAAGAGAACCTGAAGAATACTCCCTATTTTTAGGACCAAATGGTGCTTTAAAACTCAATAATGGGCTCATTTTGTTCTCTAAGTACATATTTGTAAGTCTAAATTTGAAGTAAAATTAATAATAGAGTAGTAAGAAGAGAGGTATGTTTAGTTATTTTTAGCACCATGGATTAGGGCTTACTCTAATTACTGGCACTCAGAACATCTGAAAGTGCCTATTCTTATATTCAAAACACATGACTTCACAGTCAGCTAAATATCAGCTGACTGTGCATGAATGTAGCTAAACAATTCTCAACACCCACTGGTATGTCGGTAACATTTCTTTTGTTAGTAAAGAGAATCAATAAGTATCCTTCAACAAATTCTCAAGCTAGTAACATGGGGATACATTTTAACATTAATTTTAAAAGACCAAAATTCAATTGCCTCTACTATGGAATGCTGCACAAACTAGGCATATAATGGTCTGTCTCTAAGGGTTCTTCAGGAGCATTTATTTTAAAGATGAGGAAACAAAGGCAAAAAAAACCCCAACACATTCAAAGTCACAAAACTAGACAATGGCACATGGGAACACAACCTAAGTCCTCAGATTTTCAGCCTGTCTTTTCCACTATATTACCCAAATAATTCTATTGCAGAGATTATTAACAGTAATTATTAATAGCCAGTGCTTCCTCCCACCAGGGAAAACATGTACGCCAACTGCTCAGGAATGAAGAATGCCAGCAGGTCCAGTGAATAAAGATGACATAAAAAACACGCTAAGAAGAACAGTGCAAGTGCTAGAGCGCAATTTCTTAGACGCTCAGTACAAAGTCTCTGGCTTAACAGGTCTTCCAGCTGGAACAGGGAAAACACATCACCTGATAATAACAAAGCACAGGGTTAAGTGGGTAGCAATGAGGTTTTCAGGATGATATGGAAGGGAATATAAAGAAAAGCATTATACATTTTGTCTTCTGTATACAAAACTTTTCAATAAAGCTATTTTCCTTTTTCTTAAGTCCAAATTTTATTTGAAAATATTTTGATCTAATTATCAGATCAAGTTGGAGTTTTGTTTGCAATTCTGAACACGGTAGGGCGATGCACGAGTACGGGCTGCGCGCGCGGCAGCTGTATGTGGGCTCCAACCTGCTCTTTCCTTTCCTCTCCAAATGGCCCATTCATTGGCTTGTTTTCTTGCCCTCCACATGGGGGACCCATTTCACTACCTAGAATAAGCTTAAATTTCTCACACCTTTTATAAACCCTACCCAGGAATCCAGAATTCATGTCTATGGGCAGTTACAACCTCTTCTGTCCTTGGCAAATCTCTCTCAAATACTCTATACATGCTGTTTGGATTTCTCTACCTCTCCACCTTTGCCTCATTAAATTAAAAGTTCGGTTTCCACTGAAAATGTTCTGGCAACAGTCAATGCATGAAACACTCACCGTAAGACTCTTAATAGCTCTCCACTTTTAGTGCATTTCATGCAAACCTGGCATTAGTGTTCTTACTCTCCTCTCACATCTCTCTGCCTCCACGACTTTACTGACCTGACATCACTCCACTGCTTCTTTATCACTTCAATCGGCAGGCCTGGTCTTTATCCCTTCCACCTGCAGCTGAATGCTGGTTATCTGCTATGTCATGTCTAACTTTCACCCTCAAGTTCCATGTCTATGCCCACCACATCCCATCAGAGAGCCAAGGGAACAACAAAGACCACATCAATTTGTTTCCTAGCTTATCTTTCACCCCATATGCCAAACTCTAGAAATGGAACCCTTTCCTAGGTAACAGGTCTCCTTTCTGGCCTCTCAGCTCAGGAACCAATTATCATGCAGTCCCCTACTGATCCTGTAGGTGCCAGTCTCAGCCCACTCCTCAGCCACTGTTTTACCGCAATCTTTGCAGAAAATGCAAAACTGGTCTCTATGGCTTTCCACACCTATTTAAAACCATTGCCTCCACATTTAAGACTTAGATTGTAGCCTGAAGCCCATCACTAGTATATGACCTTGGGCCAAGTCACCATTCACAAATTCTCATTTTTTATAAATTGAAATTTGTATAATAAACTGCGTTTTTTTTCCTCTTGTGCAGAGAGCAGAGACCAACTGAGCCAGGGCACAGGGTTCTTATTTCTGATTCCGCAAAAGCAATTCTATTTCTATTTGTTCTATTCAAGATTCTAACCCAGGGGGAAAAAGATTGTGTGTTCTTCCAGTACTCAAATGTTATGATTTTCTCAACAAATACTAAGCCAAACATTGGATACGAAAATCACCCAAACTGATGAAATTCACTATGAAAGAAAGAGAAGTCTAATGGTCTCTATGTCCTATTAATCTCTGTCTTCCCTGCAACCTCCTCCACAAAACCCACCCATATTTGGAATATAGTGATAGACCAGACTTCTCTCCATCCTCACTGAACTCCATACTGTTCTCTAAGCACTCCCCATACAAGAGAATGTTTTACATGAAGAAATGCTTTTATCTTAAATTCAGTAAATTATTCAAAGGGGACCAGAAATGGGGAAGAAATAAGGAAATGTTCCCTCAAAAAACATTCTATAAAAGAAGAAATTATATTTCTTTTAAACTGCTTAGAAAACTTTTGGTTACCAACAAAATAAAGATATATAGCATTAAAGAAAAAACTGTAAAAAGCTAATTTTTTTACAAGTTATTTTGCAACATCACTTTAAAAAAAAATCTATCCTTGGTAAAATTATCATATCTAAACGTAACTCCTTCCTGGCCTCTCTCTAAGTCTATTTCAAATTAATAAATGCTACTAAGAAAGAGATCCTGTACATACACAGAGTATTAAAATATCTGCGCTGAGATGGTCCATGTGCCCAGGATCTTTATGAATAAGATTAATTCTAAGAGTCAGAAAAGAAATACCAATTATCAGTTTTTATTTCATAAATTTGTTGTAACAAGGTTTTTTTAAGTACTTCGATAAATTCAGGCATGAATTTATCGAAGTACTTAAAAATTTAAAATACTGACCCTATTTATCCCTGTAATGAATTCATTAAATTTTTCTAAGATGGTGATTAAGCAGGAATAATTGTCTGTCTTATTTATATAATTGATTTAAAAATGATTCCCTTTATTTTTAAATGGGAAGTTTTCTTTTAAAATTATTTCATTTAATATTTATTAATCTTTGTTTATTGACATAAAAGTCTGCAATTTCCTTATTAGAAATAACCCTAATGTTTGACAGTATTTCACCTTTCTGATAAAGAAAAAAATACCTTTTATAAACAATCTTCAGATCTCTCCACTCAAGGAAGCTGCACATCTTGGGTTTCCGTGCTAAAACGGTTTGAACAAGTTCTCTTGTGATCTTCTTCTTCTCTTTGTCTGACAGTGGGACATACCATTTCTGCAGTCGCAGCTTTCCCTGGCGACTAAAAAGCAACATAAACTGCATCTGTTAAAATAAATAAAATCAAGATTACATACAATTACCTAGGATCAACAGTTAAGATCACATGATGTTTCAGAGCTGCTTTGGGGATGATCCAGTAAACGCCCCGACAAATGATCAATAAGCCATCAACACTTTTACGTAGGTTATAATAGCAGGAAATTCTTTTGGAAATATCTTCTCACTATATGTAGGCAAGTGTGGAAGAGAGGGTGTGGAAATCAGAAGAGGTGGGAAGCTGGAGTGAAAATTTTGAAGAACAAAAACTCGGATAATTTCAAAAAACAATTTTCTACCTGTTCCACACTCCACCACTCTTCATGCATTAAAGGCAAATGCAGACATCAGGTAGTTGATTTAGGCACATTTCTAGGAAAGAGGAGACCTAATATTTTTCACCCTGAGGCTATTCTAGTTCTAGGCTCAATTTCTTGCAGAAAAACTGCTTATCACTTAAAGCATCCCCTTCAATATATGCTAGCATATTTTAAGCAAAACAGGATATTAATCAAAAAGATCTCACAAACAACACATTTTCAAGACAAAACCCCGATTTTTATGTTTGCATTTCACTTTTATAAATTCCAACACAAATAAGCACTCAAGAGCTGAGTTAATGTATGTAAAAAAATACAAGCTTAAAAAGCTTTACTCAAAGTTACTCATATTGAGACACAGGATATTTAATTTAAAACAACAAAATTTTGGGACATTGCACAGAATACTTCTTTTAAAACAAAAAAACCCCACATTTGAATATATGTTGGATGTGAGTATGTTTTATACCGAAGCTAATTTGCATGGATTTACTTAACATTTGCATGTCTGTTGGTCAGTCTATGGTTTCTAAGGCATGTATTTTATAATTCAACTGGTAAAAAAGCAAGCTGTATTGTAAAGCTAATTTGAAGGTAAAATTCGGATAGGTGTTTGGTTTTAACCTTTCTTAAGTTCCTTTAACAGTGACAGTGCAAGTAAGATCCACCCAAGGGCGATTCTTAACATTCACCACACTACCTTAAATTTGAACACCCAGAGGAGGAATTTACGTAACTAATATAAAATCAAACTGGCTCTCAATTTCGACAGGAAATCCACCTCGCAACATCCCAGAAAGGCACCAAGAAAAAATCCGGATATTTACGGCGCAGCCATTTAACTTTAATAAAGTTAAAATTGGCTATTACCCCCACACAACACTATATAATTCATTGAGAGCAAAGTGCCATCCGTTTAAGTCCTGAAGACAGCGGCATCGCAGAGAACGGCAAGTAAAGCATCAACTGGACATAGAACGCAAACCGTTACCAGAACTTGGGCAAGGAAGGGACCGATCGGTTTTCTTAAATCTTGACCAGGAGTGAAGATTTGCTAATGACAGGGGTGTGCACTAGGCTATCTGTAGCGGGGTCCAGTATCCGCCCTACCACTTTGTAGGACGAAGAAACCAAGCATTTTCCTCAAAACAAATGATGTGCTAACATGGGACGAAACCCGTGGCACAAGTATTCTTTTCCCTCGCTTTGATTTTGCCGCAAATCCTGGGACAACAATTTCTCCAGACTGGTATTAAAACAAAAACAAAACAAAAAACAACAATGAGCTCAGCCTTGGAGTGGGCTCCGGTCCAGCATCCCTGGGGTCCCGCAGTCTCGGACGCCTCCCTTCCTCCCGGGACTACACTCCATCAGTGCCCAAAGCTGGGCGAGGTGACCGGCAAGGAGCAGAGCAGAGACAATGGCATCCGCTGGCCCGCCAGGGGCGCCAAGTCCTCGGTCGCCGCCACCCCGGCCCCTCCCCAAAACGCCCCGTCAAACTTGAGGCTATCAGCGAACCACAGGTGCCGCGGGGTCCCCGCGGAACCCAGGACCGGCCCCCCGCATCACTGGCGCGCAGCAGAGTGGAGAGCGGGGCGCTACCGCTGCCAGAAGTGAGTTTCGGGGCGCGGCGCCCCGGGAGGACTCGGGGTGGGGTCGTCGGGGCGCTCGCGGGGCGGCTGGGGGCGCGTCCCGGCCATCTCTCCCTCTTTCCATCCCTGCCATCTCAGCGGACTCCTTCAACACTTACGGCGGCTGCGGGCCGAGGACGCAGCGGAGCTTGGCTAGCTGCGGAGACTGAGGCGCCGCCGGCAGCTGCTGAGGGGAAGCCCCCGTCGCCGTGCTGTTGAAGGGAAGCCGTGGTGCCGCCGGGAGGGGACCCGTCTGGTGGAGGGCAGGCTTAGGCAGCGAGGGTAGGGCGAGCCAACAGATCCCGCCCTGGAGGCTGGACGAAGGAGGAGCCCAGGCTGCGGTGAGCGGGGAGGCGGACCAGAGGACGCGCGCCAAGCTGCCGAGGGGGCGCCAACCGCCTCTAGAGTCAGCACAGTTGCCGGCAAGAGCGAGAAGCCGATTGGTCAAATGACCACATGGAAGGCGTGGCGAGGGCCGGAAGTCTGGCCACGTGACCCGGAAGCGGCTTCGGCTGTGGCTGGCGCGCCTGCGTACTTATGGCGGTGCTGCCGGGACGCCAGCGCGCGCGGCTGTCTTGGCTTCTTCGGTGGCGGGGTGATGGGGTTCCGCGGCGCCCTTAGCTGACCCCGTGGTGCAGGCTAAGGATGGTCCGCACTGCAAAGAGCTGATTTCGAGCTCCAGTGACTCTCTGGGTCCCCAGAGGGTTGGACGGGGAAGTGTGACAGTCGGTGATGATGGTGGGAACAAGGACAGGAGTGCTGCAACTCAGGGGAAAACAAGTCAGCGCTTTCGTGGTGCTCGTGCCCGCGTTTGCAGGGAGGCCCCTCCTTTCCAACGCAGTGCTACAGCCCTAGCTAACCTAGACACTTCTCGCCCCAAGCTTTACAAGAGCCTCTCTGCAGGGCTTGCTTCACCCAGCAGTGCGGCAAACTGGTCCGCTCTCTGCTGCAAAAATCCAGACAGCACTTAGTTCTCCAGATCCCGCTTCCTTCTCACGGTCTCGTCCCCACCTTCCCCGTCCCGGGTTCCAGTTTAGCCTTGCTGACGACTCGCTCTGCTTGGCATGTCCTTCCTCTAATGTCACATCTATGAAGCCTCACCCTAAAGCCGGGAACAACGAAGTCCTCTTTTACTCACATGCTTCTGTTTAGCGCACCTTGGATTTTATTCTTTTAACAACCTAGTTCCCTGCCTGGTTTTAACACCACTGATAAATGTGAGTTGCCTAATAAAATTATAAAATGATAGACTTGTTAAAAGCTGAAATGTTGACTTAGTTCTGGGTATACGATGGATGTCTATGTTTTATTTGAATGGTGGAATGGATGGATCATCGAGTTCAACTCATCTTTTATAGATAAGGGGAATGGAGATCCACAAGATTAGGTGACCTTGTTTGGAGAGTCATGGATTTCCCATGTCAAATGCTACTCATTACTACAGTCACCTCCGTCCCTACAAAGAAAGCCAGAACAGAGCATTTGTTGGGCATGCCTTTCTTTGCAGAGATTACTAAGCAGGAATTGTAAATTAACCAATGTAAGAAAAAAGATGCCACATTTTTAGCGAAGCTGTGTTTACTCAATTTAAAGAAACACCTTATTAGAGATCAGTGTTGATTTTTATATCTTACAGTGCCAATGTAATAGGATCATATATGATAGGAATTTGAGGTCATTTTATATATGCTTTTGTTTAGCAAAAATAAAACTAGAATATTTTCCCCCTTTCAGCAATACTATGCAGCTTGGAAAGTTTCCTACTAACGTGTATGAGTGAAGTATACTGGAGTATTAAAGTGGTCAATAGAAAGCAGAATTGGCTTTTGATAGGTCTTTAGGCCCCCAGCCCAAATTTCTGTTTCCTGTTTCCTGAAATGCCAATGTCCTTTCTCTCCTTTAATACAAGAAACAGATGTCATTAGCCAGTTCAAAGAAAGCAATAATACTACACAATGAAAAACTGCCTTATACTTCTAAACACTGCCTTTTCTTTTTATGTACAAAACACCTATGTCCTCAGGGTTCCTAAGTAGCCACCTCCGAAGTTTAAACTCATTGGATATGTTACTAATGTTGGTTAGTAGCTCTGGAAATTATGGGAGACTTGTTAATTGGCAGTCTCATTTCTGTGTTCCTAGCCAAAAAGAGAGAGAAAAAAGGTGGGGAGGGCTGGGGGTAGAGAAGGAATTATGGGAAAATAATTAGCAGCTGAAAGCAGCTATTACATAATCTTGGCTGCTTATTAATTTAGCAGAAGGAATGGCTTATTAAATTCTAATAGCAACAGCAAAACTGCAAACAACCTACAATTAACAGAGCAGGGCCCATTATTTTGTTAATACGTTCTCTTCCTTTGGCAAGTATATGAGAACAAAATTTATAGAAGCAGATGGTCTTTTTCAGTAGATTATAGATGGTTTATTCCCCAGTCTTAGTATGAAGTGCTAATGGTGCATTCACTGTGAAAGACAAAAGGAAGCACGGCTGCCATCTTTGTTAGTAATTAACTAGTTTGATTTCCACATTTTTCAAATTGTAGGCTTTGTTATATATATATATACATATATATATGTATTTTTTCTTCTGACCTACCTTTTGCATCTGTTGTGTCAATATATAATATAATCTTATTATTTCTTTGTGTTTGTCTTCAGGGTGTTATTGCATTCTTCATGTTAATGTGGAAAATTATACAAAAATTATGTGTGAAAAATTAATAACCAGAATTTGTAATTGTTTGTTAAATTTCAAAAATTGTTTTGCTGTAATTTATGTTAAATACAAGATGTG
>BDUI01000530.1:118166-141036 GCA_002335545.1 Apodemus speciosus | reverse complement strand
GAGAGAGAGAGAGAGAGATATTTCTGATCCTTTTGTGGGTAGTTCTGGCCAAACAGGAAATAACAAAATCCTTCAATAATTCTACTACAAGACTGTAATGTGTTGGCTTTTCTTAGGATGTCGGAGTTTCCTTCCAAACCTGGTTTTTTTTTGGGGGGGGGAGGGTTAACAGCCCTTTCATGCTGGGCTACTAAAATAAATCTTTTGTGCTTTTTATTTGACTGGCAAAGAAACATGCCTACTCATAGTGTCTAATAATTGAGGCCAGCATGCTGGATTTTTCTGCAGAAAAACATAAGCTAATTGATGTAAATTCATGCTAGCACTATGAAGGAAAGCTTTGGTTTTGTTCAGTTTTTTTTTTAACTTGGGGATCAAACCCAGGGTCTTGCATGTGCTAATGCATGAGCTCTAGCCACAGAATTACAATAAAATATTTAAACTCAGATACTGGACTGAGATCCTTTACTCTATTCACAGTCCCTAGCACAGTGTCTGCTCAATAAGTATTTAATTAGTAAGTGAAAGGACTACCTCTTTCTTATCTTTTCTTATTGTTAATATCATACTGTTTTTGTTTTCTTATGTGCCCATATGTGTGCATACATATGTTCTTATTTGTGCAAACTGGTGCATCCTTCGATGTTGGTCCTTTCCTTCCATCTTGTTTCTTCTCCCTCTGCCCCCACCCCTGTGCTTATGCCAGGTTAGCTGGCCTGCAAGCTAACCATCTCCTTGTAGGAGTAACGAGATTACAGATGTGTGCTACTCTGCTTGGCTTTACCTGGGTTCTAGACATTCTAATTTAGTTCTCATGCTTGCACAGCAAATGCTTCACCCAGCGAGTCATCTCTCCAGGACTGATTTTGTTTTCTAAATCTTGAGTAACAGAGACYTGGCATATCTTGAGAGGTTGCCTTTGCCCATTCAGAGCATTTATTTTTGAAACGTAAATATTTCTAGAAATAGGTTTATTATTATTATTTTTGACACTGTAGCTCACACTGGTCATAAATATATAACTTACTATGTAGCCCTGGCTTTGAACTCATGACATTCCTCTTACTGCAGCCTCCCAAATAATGAGATTACATGATTGAATCACTGGCTAGGTTTTTGTTGTTGTTCTTGTTGTTATTATTATTGTTGTTGTTGTGGTGGTGGTGGTGGTGCTCAAGTTAAGAATTGAACCCAGAGCCTTATGCATGCTAAGCTTGTACAAATAAGTTATGTGAACAGCCCCACATTGTTTTGAGAAAGTACTATCATTATTAATATCCATAGTATTATTTTGAGACACTGTCTCACTCTATAATAGCTCAGGCTGTCCTAGAACTCTCTGTGTAGCCCAGGCTAGCCTTTAATTTCCTGTGTTCTTGCCTCAATTTCTTGAGTGCTGAGATTACAGGTATATGTCACCATTCCTGGCTTGGTTTTTAATTGTACTTGTATAAGATTTACAACTTGATAATTTGTTATGCACAGAACTTAAATAATCACCATTATCAAGGTCATTAGCATATCTAATACCTCCCATAGTTCCTTTGTCTTTGTAATGAGAGCACTAAGATCAGCATATTGATCAAATGCCAAGAATGCAGACTGTCCTCTGTCCTTGCCACACTGCATTAGACTTCTAAAGTTGATTCTTCTGACATTCCCGAGCTTTTTGCACCCTTTGACTAACATCTTCCCATATCCCAGTAACTGYATGTGTACTCTCTGCTTCTGTGAGTTGAAGCATTTTCAGATTCTGCATATAAGTGTAATAGTCATGTTTATCTACACTGCTGAAAATGGCAGGGCAGGGATTCCCTCTTTGCATAGAGGCTGGGATAATTCCATTATATGTATACACTCCATCTTCTTATTTGAATGACCATTTTTATAATTTTACAATTACCTGTGTTTGTGTGTGTGTATATGTGGCTATGTGCATGTGAGTGCAAACACCCAAGGAGTCCAGAAGGGGGCATTAGATCCCTCGGAGCTTGAGTTACAGGTGGTTGTGAGCCTCCTTACAGGGTTACTGAAAACCAAACTTGGGTCCTCTGGGATAGTAGTAGGAGTTCTTCATGACTGGACCATCTATCCAGCTTACATGAACCTCATTTTCTTTACCTATTTAGCTATAGACAGACACTTAGGTTGACTCCATGTTTTGTTTAGCTGGAATAATGTAGCAAGAAACTCCTAAGTATGTTTATCCTAAGATCTTGTTTCCTATTGCCAAATCATCAGCATTTAATTTTCCTTTGCAAATAAATTTTAATAGCATATATTAGCTATACATAATAATGAGTTTCATTATGACATTTCTACACACACATATTTTCAGCATATTCACCCCCAATTACACTGCCTTGTCCTCTTCCTCTCCCACTCATCCCCCTCCCCTTCTCAACTAGTCCTCCTACTTTCACGGTTTTGCTTGTGTGTGAGTGTGTTTGTGCGCATGTGTGTATGATCTAATGATTTTAATTAGCTTAGAGGAACATGGCTGAGGAATTATTTATGAGAACACGAACACCTTATCAGTGGTTATATCATTCAAAAATGTCCCTCCTTCTCACAGCAACCATTAACTTCCTATAGATTCTCAGAGAAGGGTTGGTCTCACGCGCCTTCCCTTCTTTGCAACTGTCAACTACCTATAAGTCCTATGGGAGGGGCAGGGCCTCATGACCTCTTCCCCACTCTGTGAAACAATCTCTTACAGGATTTGTGCAGATACTTGGCAACTGCTGAGAGGGCAATGATTACATCATGCCAGGAAAAGGGCTCCACATGCCACCTGACTCTTACATTCTTTCTGCCTTCTCTTCCATGTTTTTTTCTTTTTTGGACAGGATCTCATGTATCTAAGGGTGTCCCTAAACTCTGTGTAGCAAAGGGGATGACCTTAAACTTCCTACCTCTGCCCTTTAAGTGCTAGAGTTATAGGCATGCCTACCATGCCTGACATAAGCTTTTTTTTTTTCTTCCGTGATGGTGGTGGTGTTATGTTCACTAATTCAAACTCTACTTATATTTTATTTGTTCAGATTCCCTTTGTCTTTCTGGTTCAGCTTTGGTAGATTACACACGTCTAGGAATTTATTTGTTTCTTGTGGTTTATTCAATTTGTTAGTTTACACTTGTTCATAGTAGTCTTATAAGCCTTTTTATTTCTGTGGACAAGTGTGCTGCCTTCTCTTTGATTTATAATTTTGCTTCTCAAAGCTTTCTTTTCTTCATTTGCAGGTTTGTCAACTAAATTTATCTTCTCAAAATACACACACACACACACACATACACACAAACACACACACTTCACTCTATTAATCCTTTCTATTGTTTTTTTGGAGGGAGTATCTTTCATTTCTTTCTGCTCTAATAGATATTTTCTTCCTTCTTCTTAATTTGAGCTTAGTTCTTCTTCAGGTTCTTTAGAGTGCAAAGTTAGATTAGGGTAGAGACTTCTTTTTTCATTGTTAGAAACTTATAACTACTTTTCCTGCATCCATAGGATTTGGTGTTGTCTTTTTGCTTATGTCAAGATATATCTTGATTTTTCTTTTGCATTCATCTTTGATGAATTGACTGTTCAGGAATGCATTGTTTCATTTCCTCTTTTTCCTCCCCTAGAATTTCCTCTTATTATTGATTTCTGGTCTTATAGCATTGTAGTTGGAAATATGTCATATGATTTCTACCTTCTTAGATCTGTTGAAACTTGTTTTGTGGTCTGTATTAGTTGCTTTTCTATTGTTTGGATAAAGCATCATGAAAAAGGCAATTCATAGAAAGGGAGAGTTTATTTGGATTTATAGTGCCTGAGGGTTAAAGTTAGATGCAGCAGGGAAGGTGTGTCTGCAGGGAGCACAGTTCATATTTTGAATCACAAACAAAAGAGAGAGAGGAAGGGGGAGTGGGAACATTATAAATTTTTTTAAAATCTCAAAGCCCACCTGCAGTGACATGTTTCTTCTTCCTAAACCTGCCTAAATTGCAGCCACCAGCTAGGTAGTAAATATTCAAACACCTGAGCTTATGAGGAACATTCTCATTCAAACCACCATATGACCTATTCTGTGATCTATTGTGGTGAATGTTCTATGTGCACTTGAGAAAAATGTGTGTAAATGGCCCTGACTTATGATGGTTCAACTGTGATGTTTTCAACTTTAAAATTTTGATAAACCAGGGCTAGGGAGGATGGATCAGCTTATAAAATGCTTTCTATGTATCTTAGTTGTTTTTCTATTGCTGTGATAAAAACATTGTGATCAAGTAAGCGTATAAAAGAAAGCAATTAATTTGGCTTATGGTTTTAGAGAATTAGAGTCCATGATGACAGAGCAGAGGAACCGCTGAGCGCTCACATTTTAATCCATAACCATAAACTAGAGGGAGAAAGCCACTGCGAATCACACCAGTAATTTGAAACCTCTAAGCGGGCTGAGATTGGTTGGCATGTGACACTGTATGTGCCAGTACACCTTACCGTGTATAAAGCTAGCTGTCTGTGGCTGGTGTTCACTCAGCAGACTCATTTGCCCATTGACTCGTTTTCATTCATATGGAAAACATTTCCCTGAAACTATATTTTTTTGAAGCCAAGAATAAGATCATCTTAATGTATCAAATGATCAGGTGACTAATTGAAGTAAATAATTACTATTTATTTTTATCTCCTGTGATCAGATTTTCTGTCCCAGCTCTTTAATACGTAAGAGGAGATTAAGTGCTCCTGCCCTCGTCACAGCCCCACTTCATGCCCATGTGGTAACCTAGATATTTGTATATACAGGGGAAGAATTGTCTTCTTTTAGTATTGAATTGAAGTTTCAGCTAACATTGACTTCTCCGGACATCTCATTGAGTATCTGGAGGAAAGGCTGCTCTAGAGACATATGGAGAAAGATGGAGGTGAAGGTCTGTGAGCTCTGTGCTCCAAGCATGTGCAGCTCAAGTGGAAAACCTAAGGATTTCCTCTCTTGCCAAAGATCCTTAATCTTTGGATTGCAGGTATTTTTCTGTGGGCTTGAAGAGGAGACGCGCTATTAACTGACAACTGGCTCTTAACCTAGACCTGAAGCATGTTGGAGTCATAGTCGGGGTGTTAGAGTAAGTTTCCTGGGATTGGTGCTAATGAACTGGACTGCAGTGCACACATTCTGAAACTGTGCAATTGGAAAGTGAGGTAGAAAATATGGAACATGAAATGCTTTACTCCTCTTTGATCCCACCTTGATTTTATATCCTTAACAAAAGACATTTGGTCCTCACTTCAGAAATAATGTCTTAGCACTTGGGTGCCACGGCAAGAGATAGAGCACATGCCACTCTGCCACACTTCCTGCACACTGGGCACAGACCCTGAGAGGCACTTCCAGAAGCTGCTCTGAAATGTCCTATTAATGCTGTTGCCCTGTGCCATGTGTTTAATGGATTGTTTGTTGGGGTTGTTGATGTCCTGACATAGGGTTGTTTCAAGAACAGCATCTATCCAGACTTGAGGCTCAGCAAGGAAAGAGCCCTGAGTGACCCAGTTCAGACTCTGCATTGCTGCAGCAGAGCCTGCAGCTCTCACTCCTCAGAGGAAGAAGATGACAGGAGTGGAGATAGTATTGGTAGTTGTTCCTAGTCTGTCCACCATGCATGCCAAGCTTCCTTTCTCTTGCTGTTTGGAATCAATCTCCCTACGTGTTCTCACAGGGAATTTGGGGGAACTTAAAACCTGATTGTTTAAAGCAGTTTGGGCATGTCTGTGAAATTTTAACAATTAGAAGCAACAAAAGAATTTCTAGGATCTGTACTTGTGTGCAGGAAAAAAAAAAAAAAAAACATGGCAACTGGAACACAAGTTTTCAGCAAGAGGCCTGGCCCTGCAGCATTTTTAGGACTCTGATATCCAGCCGCAGCCAAGTGTTTCCACAGCCAGTAGGGATGTCTTCCTCCCCTCACACACCACACACTGATGGTAATCTTCAGAGCTGGGTGAACAAGAGAATCTAGGGTTGATGGCAGCCTCCTGCATGGTGCACTTCTGAATCCCTCTCCATGGTGAGTATATAGGACCACAGAGGGTTGATGGAGAGACCTTGGAAAAGTGGGAGTGGCCCGCCCCAGAGTCTTGTGCTGTGCCTCTTCCAGCTTGAACTCCTCTGTGCTGCTTGGAGAGGAGGACTTGGGCAGCTCTCAGTTGCAGCTATAATAGCTGTTTCTGCGGGGGTTGGGGTTGGGGGGAGGGGCGGAGGGAGAGTAGCCGTCAAATTGCTGCCGTGCATTTAGAAGACTGGAGCAGGCTCCACGGAGAACTTAAAAGCTGCAGCACTGCTGTGTACGAGGTTCCATGCCTGGGTTGTTTCTGTTACTCTAGGTGGGAGTGGATTGCTTGTTAATGGCTGGCGTTCATGCTGACGTCCTGATATGTTCACCCCCAGACTTGGAGCTGTCTCTATTCCTACCAGATCTGCCGGAAGCTGTCCTGAGTACCACCAAAGTTTATGATGGGATGTAACATTGTTCTGCTTGTCCCTCTGGGGTCTTGCAAGTTTTTAAGAACATCTGTGTGGAAGCATGTAGGCTCAACCTAGCAATAAGTTTAACAAGTGAATTGGATTGAGAAAGGTTTGCTTTCTCTTTGTTTTGTTCTGCTTTTTGAGATGGGGGGGGGGTCTCACTATGCTGTAGCTCTGGCTGCCCTGGAACTCTTGTAGACCATGTTGCCATTGAACTCAAATATCTGCCTCCCTCTGCCTCAACTATTGGGAAAGTTTTAAGGGTTAATAATTATTAAGTCACTTGATTGGTTATATTGGTATCAAATAAAGTGCAGATGGTGGAACACAGCCCTAGTCTGGGAGCCCTGTATCCCTGGCAGCAGTCAAATGACCTGGGTTTGCTAGGCAGCTGCAGTTTCTGAAATAGAACAGACTCAGCTTCTGGTCACCCCTCTTACTTTACCTTCCCCAAGAGGTGGCTCCTAGCGTTAGGATGCATTCAGAGCCAGGAAAGGATATAATGATAAACATTTCTAAAGGCTAAGCTGCGTAGGCCATCCTAGAAAAAAAAAAACAGTGAGCATCTCGTGGTAAGAGGGCCAAGGAACTCAGGGCTGGCTGCCAGCTCCTTGTCACCACAGTGTTGGGTGTTCATGAAAAGCTGAAGGGAGTTCACTCCAAGTCCGTATGGACCCTCAGCAGTCGGTCAGATACACAGAGCTCTGACCACAGCTAGGCTCTGGCAGTCACTCATGGTATGGTAGACTGCAAAGTCTCAACATCCTTACCTTCCTCTTGAAGGACACTCTTCAGGGTTCAAGAAAGTGGATAGTCTGGCTTTAGTTGTGGAGAAGCACCAGTGTCCCCTAAAGTGTCACACTTTAGAATGTACCTCAGAGTAGCATGGTTATTTCTTGTCTGCTCTTTCTTGAAGCTAAGAAGTTCTTGAAAGTAAATCTGCTTTGAGTCTGCTGCTCAACCTAAGTGCTCAGTAGGTAAGATGTCCTTAAATGGAACAAAGCTGTACTCATGGTAGCCTTGCTTCTAGCTGCGACAGACATGGCAGTTCTGTCCACGGAACAAGCAGGAGGCAGTGTTCTTGGACCATTTTCTTAAAGGTCATGTTTATATCTAGGGGAGAGACCCTGATGCAGTCAGGGTTCTAGTCATGAATTTATGTAGAGCCAGATGGTGTGGTTCACCAACAGGGCCTACGTATTCCTTCCTTGTGATTAAGTGAAGTAGAAAAGAAAGCTGTGCACATCTGAATTACACTGTAGGCTCACAAGCAAAAATGTGTTCCTGGGTTGAGCAGATCACATCTCAGTTCTAAATCTCCACTTTATTTTTAAGATTAGAAGTTTTTATCTCAAGGCTGAGGCTGTACCTTGGTGGCTAGAGAGAGCACTTGCCTAGCATTCACAAGGCCTCAAGTTTCATCCTCAGCCCTTGGGGCGGGGTTACTGTTTACATCACTACCATGAAATTCGGTTGTGTTCATAAAGAAAAATACTCTAAAATAGATTGGGTGAGGCATGGTGGCACACCTATGTTTCAAGTACTCAGGAGTCTGAGGCAGGAGGATCAAGATGAAGGCTAGCCTGGGCTGTGGGGAGAGAACCTGTCTCAGAAAACCAATGCTCAGATTGGGCAGCAGCAGAGGCAATGATGATGTTGTGACATTTTCAGACTAGGTCTGCTTTTGGCTGACGTGCTAGGGTGAGTACTGGTGTTCTCACTGTCTCTGTAAGGTACTCATATAAAACCACACACAAGTGTCCCATGAGCTGTGTCTTTTCCAAGGCTTTGTTTCCCATTTGTATTTTATATGACATGGATGTGAGCATCACACTTGTTTAAACAGATGTCTGCTGTGCTTACTGGTTCTATCTCCGTTTACCTGATGCCTATGTCAAGTCTGTGCTTGATTTTGAATTGTATGTTTACATCTTACTGTTCTTAAATAAAGAGACAATTTTAAGGTTAAAAAAAAGAAACCTCTAAGCATGCCCCAGTGACATACCTTTCCAAGGCCACACCTTCTAATCCTTCCCAAACAGTTCTATCAATTGGGGACAAAGTATTCAAATGTACGAGCATATGGGGGCCATTCTCATCCAAACTACCACATCATGCAAATGTGAGTACTGTAGTTCAGATTTCTAGAACTCACATAAGAGCCATGTGGGCATGGTCCTTCTGTAATCCCATTTTATGAGAACTGAAGACAGTAAATCAATCTGGCTAGTCAAACAAGCCAAAATGGCAAGTTTGAGGTTCAGTGAGAGACCCTCATTATAGTAGACCCTGTAAGGTGGCATGAGATTGAGGAAGACACCTGATGTCACTCCATACACATTTGCATACCCATGCATATGCACCCTTCATGTGTATCCCCATGCATGCATGTATATCACATACATACACATATGTAAAAATTTTAGATAAAGCACTCCCATATAATTATAGTTTTTTTTTCACTTAGTATAATGTAAGCTACAAGAAAACAGTCAATCTAGTATTATGAAATAGGCTTGGTATTAGATGAATTTGTTCAATGGTAGGCTAAGTATTCTGAGCAAACTTATGACAGGCTAGGGTAAATTAGATGTATGGTGTTACATGTGTTAAATACATTTTTGTCTTGTGTGGCATTTGCAGGTTATAATGAGGACATCAGAATGTAACTACATTGTAAGTTGAGGAGCAACTCCATTCTACTGTTGTTGGCTAGAATGTTCTGTACATGTCTGTTGTATCTAACTGGTGTATAGTGTCACTCATGTTGGCTTTGGTTTTATTGATATTTGGTCTACATGATCTATCTGCTGTGAAAAGTAAGGTGTGTGACATCTTCTAGGAGTGATGTAATACTTAATGAGCTAATGGATTAGATGAATCTAGCCCCTCCTCTGGCTTGCCTCTCAGTCTACAGCACTGGTTCTCAAAGTAGGAATTGTGACTCATTTGGGGGGGTCACACATTAGATATCCTGCATATCAGCTATTTACATTATGATTCCTAACAGTAGTAAAATTACAGTTATGAAGTAGCAATGAAATAATGTTATTGTTGGGGGTCCCCACAAGATGAGGAACTGTATTAAAGGGCCACAGCATTAAGAAGACTAAGAACCACTGGTCTAGAGGCTCAAAGGAATGACACAAGAAAGGGAACAGGACACCATGAACATTTTCAATGAGAATTATTTGCATTTGAGACTTTCCTGTTGACAACTTGCAACTTGCACAAGTAGAAGTAAGAAGACTGACAGAATCTGGACAGATGCTAGTTATTCTTATATAAAGATACTAGGGGCCACATAGGCAATACCCTATTCGTGAGGGTGGAGTTGGGTGTGTGCGCCTAGGGTTATGGTATCTGTCTTAGTTGCTTTTCTGTTGTTCTGATAAAATAGGCTGAAAAATTTAAGGGAGAAAGGGTTTATTTTTTAGCTTACAGCTCAAGGTACAGTCCACCATGATGGGAAAGTCCATGCAGCAGAAACTTAAAGCAGCTGATCCCATTACACCCACAGCCAGGAGAGAACAATGAATATGCATACACTTCAGTGCTCAAGTCTTTTTCTCTACTCCTATATAGYCCAGGGTCCCCTGCCTAGGGAACAGTGCCACCTACAGTTGATGTGTCTTGCCACCTCAATTAACATAATAAAGATAATCCCCCATAGATATGCCTAGAGGCCCTTCCAGGTGATTCTAGATTTTGTGAGGTTGACAATAAGGGCTAATTGTTACTTTATGCCCTAGTATCTTTCCACATGGGTTATGGAGCATTCAAGCTAAAGAGCAATACTAATTTCTTTCATTTATTTAATATGAAGCAAGTGGCATAGACTCTTGGGATACAGGAGGGAAGAAAGTGCCCTTGTGGAGCTAATTTCAAGAGGATAACAAACAAAAGATGCAATATGGAAACCATGTAACATGTTGAAAAGTGATACCGCCTGTACCCTCAGATTGCATGCCCCAGAGCTTCAGGAGCCACATGGGATACACAAGAAAATGGCGTAGAGCAAATGAAGACAGAGGAAGTCCAGGAATGTATTTCATATAGCCAGCCAAAAAAGCTTCAAGGCAAAAAAAAAAATGAAAAAAACAAAACAAAACAAAATAAAAACCAAGACCAAACCTATTAGCATGACTCTTATGCAGATAAACATTGTGAACAATGAAAAAAGAGAAGAGAGTGGATAGAGCTTTTGAAAATATCTAGATGGAACTTGCATGTTTCTCCAAAGGCCTTTCTCCTGAGCCTCTGCAGACAGTTGATTCTTCAATAGAACCATTAAAAATGAAGCAGCTAATGTCATCCAAGCTACAAGATTAATGGCTCCATTTGGATACAGTGATGGTATGTCAAATTTCCCCAAAAGATCAATAAATTAAACGTTTTATACAACTCTTTAAAAAATGTGGTACTAGCCATGGAAATATAAAAGTGTGGAACATGATAAGGGACACTGAGTGTGGGAGGAAAGGAGAGCCACTGGAGAATTTTGAGCTGAGAACATGATTTGATTGGTCCTGATTTGATTGCAAAAAAGTCCATCCTGGCTGCTAGGTAGTATGGGGAAGGGATAACTTTAGGCAAGGAGACATACTGGAGAGGGGCACTATTACAGTTTTCCAAGCAAGAGGCAGGGTGCTTGAATCATGGCAACACCAGTGAAGTAGTAAGTGTCTGGGCGTTTTCAAAGTAAAGTTTCTTCATGAATAAGGTGAATGAGAAAAGTACCAAGTTGTTTCCCTCAGTAACTGAAAGGTAATTATTGATATTCCCTGAGATGGGGAAGGCTGTTGATAGAGCCAATGTTTCAGGGAGAAGACTTTAAGATGGTGAGTTTGAGATGGCCATCACATACATCTGTTGAGTGCATGATTAGATTGTAGAACCTAGAAGTTGGAAAGAAGTGTGTGTGTGGAGATATAGCTGGTGGTAGTAATGTATGTAGAATTTGAAGTTGAGTTAGAGTGACGTTATGGAGAGAGACAGGACTGAGCCTTGGAATATTCAAGAAAAGAGAAGCAAGCAAAGACTGAGAACAGAAACCAGAGAGATGGGAAAACCAAGACCAAAAATGGGTTTTGGACACCAAGTTAGGAACAAGCATATTTACAATAAACAAATAAGATTCAATGAAATGACTTTCCACGTAAAGGCAATTGTGGTTTAACTTTGATCACCTGATTTCCATCCTTTATCCCACGATGGAAGGAAAGAACTTACTCCACAACTCTGCCCTCTGACCTCCACAAGTCCTGCGTGGTATTTGTGTCTCCTTCCCTCATGATAAGTGGATAATTAAAAGAAAACAATGTAATTATTTGAATTAAATAATTCTCACTTAAATGGTTATTTTAATCAATAAAATCAAATTAAATGTTTCTTCTGATTCAATAATTCTATGTTTTAATAATTCCAAGGTGCAAATCTTTAAATGCAAGGGTATAGAACATAACATAACCTCAAAGGAGAAAATTTAAAAGCACATAGAATGGAGTACTTCTCAACTTTTAAAATTATGTTTATCTAATGTGTGTACATGTGTGTACAGATACCACAATGTGCATTTGGAGGTCAGAGAACAACTTTAAGGGTCTGCTTCTCTCCTTCTGACTTGGACTGGCTGAGCTATCTCACTAGCCTCAATGCAGTACTTTTACTTTATAAATGAGCCTTTCAAATCCATTATTTCAAAGATGACTGGTGAAATGGATCATCATTGCTGGAGAAATTAAGTACAAAATAAAATAGGTTTTAAAACTAAATGTTATCATAATTATATGGACAAAGAAATATGTGCAGATCATATTTCTTTAGGCTTTCCTTGCCTTATACAAAGAGAGTGCTGGCAAATACCTTTAAATCCAGCATTCAGAGGCAGAGGCAAGCAGGCCTCTGTGAGTTCAAAGCCAGCCTTATCTACATAGTAAATTCTAGGATAACCAGGAATACAAAGTAATACTCTGTTTGAACATATGAAACAAACAAACGAAAGAAATGGTAGAAAGAGCAGATCTTTGCTCCCTTCTTGCTCTTTTGTTGCTCTGGGTTTGAAGACACAAAGAATTGGGTTATTTTCAGAGTTCTACAGAGTTTTGGTTTTATAGACCCTTGCTTTCAGTTAGTGGCTGAACAGGAGATTCATTCTAATAATATATAGTCCAGACTCTTGACCCAGATTTCTGCTTTCTGCCTCTTACTGTCTGCCTACCTTATGTGGCTTAAATTTCTGATCTTGACGTCATTTCCACATCTAAAACCAGGGATACAATCATTCTATCTATCTAGTGCTGTGGAGGCATCTTTCAGTTCCTTAAAATAGGAAAATTAATGAAGATACCATGTTTTTGATCTACTGTGGCATTAGCTGGGGCAACTGGATGATTGGAGACATGAATTATCAAAGACTGACTCATTCATTACTCTGGTGTTCAATACTGGCCGTTAACTGGGGCATCAAATAGGGTAGAGTCATAGGCACTTCACATGGCTTGCATTTCCTCAGCACAGTGGCTGTGTTACCACAGGGCAAGAAAGCAAAAGCCAGGATCACCTAGGTTCTTGACTGCCATCCTAATGCTTGGGAGGTTGAGACAAAGCGGAGCACCATGAGTTAGATGCCAATTTGGATTTCATAGTGGATTCCAGCAGAGCTGAAAAGTAAGACCACATTTCCAAAAACTGAGGGGAGAGAGGGGGGGGGGGAAGGAAGCAGGGAAGCAGCTAGGGATTTCAAAAGGCTTTCTAGCTCTGTAAATTGTGATTGCATTAGTCTGCAATTGGTTTAGGTATAGTATTGGTGCTTTTGTAAGCTCTTCAGGTGATTCTGTGTGACAACCACTAAGAAGTACCAGTCTTATGGATTTGGTTTTGCAGCTGACTTCCACCATTCCACCATTCATCATCTGCTGGGTTCCAGAGGATCTGGTCATGTCATGCAATGTCTAGATGTCTTCCAAAGAAATGAGATGGGGTAAATGCCCATGCAGTAGAATAGATTCATTTCTTCATGGCTCTGGAGCTACTTCTGGCTTTGCTGAGTTGACTATAGTTGGGTCTAGACCTAATGGTATTCTGGAATGATGGAAAGGCTGAGTTTTAGAACCAGAGTAGAATTCCTAGGTATCTAGTCATTGAGGTCACAATGAAATCAGTCAGTTGTCACATGAAGTTCCCCAATCATTCTTGCAAGTCTTCATCTCTTAATATGAAAACAGCTTTATTTTATTATTTGATCAGCAGCTAAAAGGAACAGAGAAGATAAAGATGAATTGTAGCCAAAGCTCCCAGGAGACCCATGAGGAATCAACATCTTGTCACTTTTTAGCTTGACACAAGATGTCACCATAGCTCCTGTGCTTTTAGCAATAACAGCTACTGTGTTAATCAGTGAGGAGCATCCTTGATTTCATGAGCTCCTTTCACTCACTGCCCCCATTCCCAGGAAGAAGAGTAAATGCACTCTAGCTATGAAATTCATTAAGCTGTAGAACATTTGGCCCATTCAAGTGGACATAGTCACTGTAAATGCTTTTTAAATTCCCACTCCCCCATACCAGCTATGGATAAAAATTAATATTGTTTTGTACATTTCACAGAGAAACTTCTGTGGTGGTGACTGTGAAGCCAGAGCAGCTGACACTTCCACAGGATAGCAGGAAGACCGAGCATTGTACTTTTTGCTTTGCTTTGTTTTCATCACTGCTGCATTGAAATGATGTCATGTTACCATGCTTACCTTGGTCTCAGAGTGGAACTGGGTGTGCATGTTTGTCCAGTATATGAATACCTGAAAAAATAGAGTGGGTGAAAGAGCGACAGAGCATTGAATCATCCTTGGAGGCATTGTCATGGTGAAGAAATCTGTGTTTATACAGTTTCTTTCACACACAGGATCATATGTGGTTGGAAGGAAGACTCAGAATGGTTGCTTGGAGGTAGAGATGATAGACCCAAAGTCTATCAAGGGCAGGACTTTGGGAAGGTGTGTTCCTGGGAATGTTGAATAAGGCTAGAAATGCTGAGCATCCTTATGCCCCACCCTTTCCCCACACCACCTCTTCAATATCCATATCCTGAACATTACCTAAAGGATATCTGTTTATGGAAGTGTCAAATTCTTACATGGCTGTAGGTTTTCACACTAAAATATCAATATCAATTTACTCAGGCTTGTGAAATCATCCAGTGACTCCTTCCTTCCTTCCTTCCTTCCTTCCTTCCTTCCTTCCTTCCTTCCTTCCTTCTTTCCTTTTTTTTAATTCCTCAATTTTTCTATAATTATTACATGCCTGCAGGATCTGAATATCAAAACAATATGATTCTAGAGATTTATAGTGAACAGAGATGTGTGTGTGTGTGTGTGTGTGTGTGTGTTTATATAAGTGAGGAAGATGTTTGTTACAGTTTGGATGCGAAGTGTCCTTTACAAAGGCTTAGTACTCTTTTAGGGGTGCTGTTAGAGAGGTTTGGATCATGAGAACCATAATTTCACCAACAGATATATCCTTTGATGAATTCATAGATGAATGAACAATTGAGGGGGGATGCCCAACTGGAAGAAGTAGGTCATTGGGAGCTGGATGTGCTGTTAAGAGGTGGGGCTGCTGGAGAACCCGGTTTACCAGCCTATGATTTTGAAGGCTTACCCTTCAACCCTCTCTGAGTTCTCTATTTATTGGCCACCAGGAAGCAAGCAGCTCTGCTCCACTTTACTCTCTACTCCACCCTCTCTGTCATGCTGTTTTGCATCTCCAGAAGCCAGCTCCCCATGAACTGAAACCTCTGAACTTGGGAGCCAAAAGAAACCCCTCCATCCTTCATCAAGGTAGCCTCTTCCATATTTTGTCACAGCAATGAAAAGTAACTTGATACTCGATTATCTTCTACTTTCTAGTCAGGGTGGAGAATAAGGTGTGGTTATAGTTCTGCCAGTGTATGGCATGTTCAAATTGGGGTACTCCATGAGAATTTTAACAATAAGTCTTTGCAAAGGTGGAGAAATTTGTAGGAAAATGAACAGGAGAATGTAACACCCACAAGTAGACCAATACAGCTATTCATTCCCTTACATCTGGAGGGCAAGAGGAGAGAGAGTCATTAGCTCCATGAAGGAATGCAGACAGCCATTTTATGTATTACCTGATGATGGAGGAAGCCAGGACATTATCACTCTGACTTAAATCTTCTCATTCTTTCCAATCTCTATCGGGTGCCAAATCAACTAAAGACTTTTGGTTCCATGTAATCAATGGAACCAATGGAGGGCTAACAGTAATATTGGTGGAAGGGGAAGGGTAGGATATATAGAGTGATCTTTGTTTATTTTTTCACAATTTCAGACAGATATATAATGCATTATTTTCTATGTTTACCTCCCACTTTTCTGTCTTGTCCCTCTCCAACTCTTATTGGTCCCCTTCCCCTTCTCAAATAGTTCTTCCTCCCACTTTTGTGTCTCTTGTTGTTTGTTGACCCACTGAGCTTAGGACTGCTTAGAGCAGCAGTTCTCAGCCTTCCTAATGCCTCAGCCCCTTTAATATGTTCCTCATGTTGTGGTGATCCCCCAACTATAAAACTATTTTCCTTGCTACTTCATAACTGTAGTTTTGCTACTGTAAATGGTAAAGTAAATAACTTTGGAGCTAGAATTTTGCCAAAGGGGCTGTGACCCACAGATTGAGAGCTACTGGCTTAAAGGAACATAGATGACAGGTTATTTACAGGAGCATGGGCAACTTACCACTGACGAGCATGTCCTTTCCCCAGTAACCATTAACTGCCAAGTACTCAAGTTTTGTGATTCGCCCTTTAAACATTACATTTTACTCAACATTTTCTTCTTCTGAGACAGCACCTTGCTATATAGCTCTGCCTGTTAAGCTCAGAGATAAAAACCGAGTTTCTATCTCTATTCTTCCTTTCTTTATCTGTAACTGGAGATAACAATGGAATTCTGATGGGTTTAGTTTGAAGATTAAATGATATAATGTATGTAATGTGTTTGATACATACATGGGTTCTTGAAATTAATTTGTGAACAAGGTTTCAGCAGAGCTTTGTTTAGCACAATTCTTGTGAGATTGTCAAGGGATAGGCCTCAGTGTCAGGTCCTCACACAGGGCCTGGATGCTTCACTGCCAAACTCCCTTATTTTAGAGCCCAGAGGTGGTATGTCAGGGATCATGTTCTTATACTCAAAATCAGTGAGTGTTGCGAGTGGTTGCCAGGGGTTTCAGGGCCACGAGGGAGAAGGTGCTAGGCTGGGAGATGAGCACTAGGAGCAAGGTAATGGAGTGAACGCCCGCCATTTGTAACAGAGCACAGCCTTCACAGGTACCTGGTGCCTCTGAGTTCTGAGCATGACAGGAAGTTGGCACTTTGAATTCACTTTTTCTTGCTCACTCTGAATTCTTACAAAAACTTTTCTCCTTAATTTTAATGTTGAGACAAAGTTTTCACTAAGTTGTCTAGGGCAAGTCCACCCTGAACTTGAGATTATCCCGCCTTGGCCTCCCAAATTGCTGGGCTTCTAGCTCAGAACCAACTGGTTTGGTTTAATATCTCATTCTTTATAGCCTTTTTAAGCAAGCAAACAAACAAACTTCTGCCGTATATTTAACCAAAATCTTCCATTTGCTTTGTATCTAAAATTGAGTGGGTGTCCTAAGAAGTAGCTTAAGGTTGTTCTGCTTTGGGGGTCACTCTTCCCCCAAGAAGTCACCCACTTGAGATTTTAGGGAGCCCTATTATTCCCCTTTTATCTTACTTTGTAAAAACCATGTTGACATTTCCTTCAGACACAAGGTCCATTCTACACATTCTGATATGTTTCCCCCATTATTCTCAAGAGGTCATTTCCTTTATTGTGGAGAAAATTGGAGATTTACAAGATTAGCATGGAAAGGAATGAATTTCTTCTCTATTTATAGCAACCTGGTGATGTGTTTCCCAAGGTATGAATAGAACAATGGGTGTTGACCAGGCTTTTTTGTAACCATGGATACCCTATGATTATTCCTGAATCTTACTCATTGTTTGTCTGTGTCTGCAATTTAACAAACATGGCTCTTGCTTCTAACTCACACATTTTCAAATGAAAACATAGCTCCAATTTATCATTCTATCTTTATGAGTCAGCCAGGTATGCTTTAAATTCATCCACATACACTTCAGAAGACGGAATCAATCACTCTCGTTGGTAATGGGTGAAAATTGACGACAGTGATGATAATAACAGCTGCGCATGACCGGGGTGTCACTAAAACCAAAAATTCCAACTGTGTGGTTTGGAAAGTAATAGACAGTCGGCCCTCCATTATCTATGGTCCTTTTCCTCATTTACTTGGATATGATATTTTGGGGAAAATATCTGCAGAAAATATTGATCCATAAAGCTTTGCATGTTTCAGCATTGTTTGAAAAGTGTATGAATTCCAGGACAGCTCTCTTCAGAGTAATTAACGCTATATTACCAGTTTGGTGACGATTCCATTTGACACACTTAAACTGGTTGATCACTCAGCAATTCACTTAATTTCACACTTCATTTCCTCATTTGTAATATAGCACACCACAGGCATTTCAAATATAACTTTAAAAATATTTACATCTGACTTTGTGGGAAAAAACTGCACATGTTCGTCTTAAGTCATGTCTTTCTTCTGAGGTTCTAGTAGCCCCTGAGCTAGTCATCCTTCACTTTAATGAACCATTTGAATATTGCTAAAACCTATTGTGTCACAAAATATCAAATAACCAAAATGAATCTCTGAAAAATATTCTAGAATGTTTTTCTGGTGCCAGGAGACAGATTTGAATTATTCATTTAGTTAAAATATGTGTTAACGTCACTGTATTTTTTTAAATTTCAGCTCTCTTTCTCCTGTTTATTATTCATGCCTTTTATACAATATATGCATAATATTTAATGTGCTGAGCTAATATAATAATACAAAATGAAGTCTTCAATATTCTTAGATTCACTTAAAATTGTATGAAATTACAGGCTGAGGGAGGTATTTTCTGATTATTCTTGATGCAGAATGACATTGAAATTGACTTCCATGTAGTTTTATCATTTCTCTGGATCAAGTGATAACAATGCAGGGAGTGGAGAGAAATTTATGTTATTTTGAAGAATAGAAAGCAGTGTTTGTGGAGGAGGAATTCCATGGGAGATAGGGAGTGACAAACCAATAATTCAAAGTACTGATGAGAAAGAGAAATATTCCCTGGGCATGGTGGCATGTGGAGTCTGTAACCTGTAATCCCAGTGCCAGAGAGAAAGAGGCAGGAGGATCATTGCAAGTTCAAGACTAGCCTGGTCTATATAGTGAGATACTAAAGACAGATTGAGAGAGAGAGAGACACAGAGAGAGACAGAGGCACAGAGATACAGAGACAGAGACAGATAGAGAGACAGAGACACAGAGACAAAGAGAGACAGAGACAGAGGCAGACAGAGGCAGACAGAGACAGACAGACAGACAGAGACACAAAGACTGACAGAGAGACAGAGAGACAGAGATACAGACAGACAGACAGAGACACAGAGACTGACAGAGAGACAGAGATACAGACAGACAGGCAGACAGAGACAGAGACACAGAGACAGACAGAGACTGAAAGACTGAAACAGAGACACAGGCACAAACAGAAAGGTAGAGAAGAGACAGAGAGGAGAAAGACAAACAGACAGACAGCCACACACACACACAATTCTACAAATCAGTGAGCATTCACTGATTATCACCCCTACTATCATTTGCCTTTTCCATCAAAGAATAAAAGTATAATGTCCTTGATCTTGATTATTCCATGTTTCATATTAAAGAAAGAAATTCACTCCAAAAGATGCTAGGCTTCAAATCACTGGCTAATGTGAAAACTGTAAGACAATCTTTATGAGAGAAAAATGTTAAATTGTACAAAGCATTCACAATAGATTCTTTATTCTCACTGATATTTTCATAGCAAAGGATACACATTCCCCTGCCCAAGGGGAATCTGGAGCAACTTTTCCTACAAGCCTACATTCTAATTGTATCAGGCAGGCTATATCTCCAGAATTGTCATTCCATTAGAGAATTTGCAATAAATTTTAATGATACATGCAAATACAATAATCTAATGGTCCATTATAAAAGAAATGAGTGCCCATTACCATTTGTTTTCAGCAATTTACGTGATTTCTTACCTCCTGCTGATAGAAAGTTCCAGAAGGCAGAGGACTCAATGCTTTTATTTATTTTTGTTTGTTTTTGTTTTAATAGGAGGGTCTACTAGAGTGAAGGGAGAAGGCTAGGAAAAACTATTGCTCTTTCTTGTACCTGCACTAAAATTTTTATAGCCTTTCATAACCTGACATAATTCTGAGCGTTTGATTTGAAAACTACCTAAATGTAGTGATGTGAGTTGTTTTTCTCTCTCCTGCATCACTGGGGCTATCTTTAAGCACTGAGTGCAGACAAACACAAGGGAATAGGTAAAGCCAGATCAGAGAGGGGGAAAATTCCTTTTGAATGTGTTTCTGTCTTGGAGGAAATCAATGGCACCCTCCCTCTCTCCTGCCTGTAGACTATTGAGTCTCCTTTCCACCTAAAAATCTTAACTCTTTCTTGCTAAATATGGTTCGTGTGCATATAGAACACTAGAGTAGGAGAGCCATATATCATACTTAAGTTCCCAGGCAGAATCTATGACTTATTCGTCCATGCAGTTTCCAGATCCACGTGTGGAGAACACCAATTGAGCTCAATTGTTCAAAACCAACCTAATAACCCATGGCCCCAAACTCTAAGCATCACCTTCAACATGTAATTCCCATGTAAACAAACAGCAGGCAGGATAGAGAGCTCTATTATCAGGAAGTGACATCTCCACCCAAAATTATTACTCACTGGTCTGGAGGTCTGGGGCGCACACACTAATTTGTTGAATTTCATGCTGGTTCCAGTACATGCCACATTCGCAAAGGATTGCAAGGAGGACAGGCTTGGGCTCGTCTTGCTCAGGTCATAATGAAAGTACGTTGGAAAGCACAGCAGCTCTTTATGGTCTTTCCGGTTCACTGATTTGAATATTACATTTGGGAAAATATCCGTGGAAAGCAGTGATCCACATAACTACAGAAAAGAGAGAAGGGGTGGGGTTAGTGAGTTTTCTTTCCTTTGTGCAGAAACTGGTACTCTCATTGGCTCTCTCATTGACCTTATAAATATAGTAGATGGTGGTTGCCATTATTTCTGAATTGACATCCCTGATTAAATGATGAGTGGAGGCTGATTTTGATAACAACTCCAAATCTTCCTCATCTTCTCTCTCTCTCTCTCTCTCTTTTTTTTTTTTTTTTTTTTGGAGTGGTACAGATTGACATGAGCTCTCACACTGTAGCTCCGGCTGGCTTGGAACTAACTATATAGCCCAGGCTGGCCCCAAACTCTTGGTAATTGCCCTGCCTCAGCTTCTCAGATATTATAGGTGTGCATCACTATACTCAGCCCACCTGCATAGTCTTCAAAGAAATGGGTTTGCGCTGATTGTCTTATTTCCTTTCTATAGCCCAATAGTTGATAGCCAAGGAATGGCTTTGGTGCTTTTAACTATGATGCTTGGAGACTAAGAGTTGGGAGAGCAGTTCTCGGAGAAGAAAACTTGTAGGCTGGGCAGATAGCCTAGAAGGCCTATAATATAATTAAAAAATAATAGTGCATGTATGCATGTGAGCACACACGTGCACACACACATACCACACACATACACACACACACACACACACACACATGGCAACCATTAAGCAATATTTGCAAATTTATGGATAGCCACTGAACTGGATCAATGCTTCTTATAAATATTCATTCATTTGGTAGCTCAGGAAGTAAACCTCATCAGTCTTTTTTAATTAAAACCTTTTCAAATCTGAGCTCAAGAAATGACTGTGACAAAGAATACATGCCCTGAATTTATTCTCCCCTTCCCTGAAAACAGTTAGGACAGGTTTTATGCACAGTTAAATGAATGCATTTCTCAGCTTCCTGTACAGCAAGGCGTTACCAAATGAAACTGTGTGTTGAAATTGTCTGCAAACAAAAGAACTCCTCTTTGAGTTCTGAAGTTTTATTAAAAAGAATTTAAGAACAGGCTCAAAAGGAAGTTTGAGGATGATTTTTATTAGAGTTTAAAATAAAAACCCTAGGGAAAGCAGAGGAGAAACGTTGGTCACTGCCAAGGATGGAGAAGAGGGAAAAATCAGCCACAGGGAGTTAAGCCCTTATGGAGGCCAGCCACATGGTGGCAGGCATTCACATGGTGGGGAAGGAAGCTTTAGAGAGAGAAAGGAAGAAGTAGGAGAAAAAGCATATGTAGGTTCTGGTGAGTACCCAAAAGAAAGAGACAGAAGAGAAGAATAGGGAAAAATTATGCCTTCTGAGTCAGGACTCAGAAAGATGGGCCAGGTCCAAGAGAATCTTTCATGGCTAGAAGGGACTGAACCAAAGAGCTAGAATTTTGGCAAAGCAAAGGTACATTATTTTATTAAAGTGATAATGATCCCACCAATGTCTATAGCATGGTGAGCCTGCCTTCCTGAGGGGTGGTCCTGTAGCCACATCCATGACCTTGGATTACTTCTTAAGGAGGGGCAACAGCATGGGCTTCCACCTACAGGCAGATCCATTCTTTGACTAGGAGATGACAGTTTTCCCATAAGGGGCCTTTAATGGTATTCTAACACCACTCCTTATCTTTCTTCTTGAGTGAAGGACAGACATGAATCCATTTTGGAAAATACAATGACCTTGAACATGGTAGTTTTATTCTACCAATGGAGGGGTATGAAGATGGGAAGTATCTGGGCACAGGAGGACCCCATGGACCATACCACCACTTCCCTTACTTATGCACTTATAGGAGAGAGAAACAAACTGCTTTGCTAAACCATTTTTTGTTTTTAAAAAATTTTCTGGTGTGTAGAACAGTAACTAAAACCAAGTTCTCAGTAGTTAAAGTGTCTCTCCTCCCCCTTCTCTTTGCTTTGTTTTTTTTTTTTGTTGTTGTTGTTGTTGAGTTTGGTTTTGTCTTATTTTTTTGAGACAGGGTTTCTCTGTGTAGTCCCAGCTATCTTGGATCTCACTATGAAGAACAGGCTAGCCTTGAACTCAGAGATCTATCTGCCTCTGCCTCCCTAGTGCTGGGATTAAAGATGTGAACCACCACCACCAGTCAGCAAGGAGTTCCTGTTTAATGGGGAACATTGAACAAGGCCCTGAGTTCAATCTCTAGCACCCCCAAAATATTAATAAGAGGCCCATCATTGAGCTGAGTTTGTTCTGGTCCCATTTCCAATATGTTAAAGT